>UELU01126902.1:0-12255 GCA_900490025.1 Megastigmus dorsalis
GGATGTCATTGTCGCCTTTTTTGCCAGTGGTGAGAGAAAGGCTCTCTTCCAGAGCTCCGGAAAAGAGGCAGAGCTCAGCGAGAGGTTAAACAGATCGGTGATTTGGGCAGCGAGAGTTGGCGCAGCGAGCTTCAGCATGCGCGAGGAGATACCGTCTGGACCCGTGCTGCAGGAAGAGGAGCTATTTATGGCCTGTAAGACCTCTCGAGTTGAGACTGGGGCGAAATGGAAGCGAGCACAAAGAGAGAGAGAGAGAGAGAGAGAGAGAGAGAGAGAGAGAGTCCGTCTGGATATACGCGGCTTTTATTACTTCCACTTGCGCGTCGCATGCAAGCGAATTGCTACACCTGCAAGTGTCTGAACGTGCGTGTGCTTGTTTGTGTACCTGAGTGTGTATGTGTGTGTGCACGTGTACAGTCGCGGATCCCAAGTTTATTTAAGATCATACGCCTGTCTGGTGTATACTTAACTATCCCCGATGTTAGCATTAAACGAGGAGTCACGTTTTGTTTTTCCTCCATATCCCATTGTTCGTCCTGCTGCTATGTACACTCTTGTTTTTCGCATTATCTTTTTACTTTATCAAGCAGCAAAGGACTTGCAAAAGCCTCGCTATGTACGGGTGTGTGTGCGTGCACGCGCGCGCGTGTGTTTGTGTGTGTGTGCGTGCGCGCGATTTGACACTTACGTAAGTGAATATCGTGCACGCAGGATCTCTCTCGCGCTGGCTGCAAATATCACGCTTTATAATTAGTTTATTGAGAATGCGAATTAGTCGACAATTGGCTTGTTTACAGAGAAATATTGATTACAATGCCAGATAAAGTTATTGAGTTAATTATACGGTGACTAATTTCGTATATACACGGGGAAAAATCGTGAGCAATAATTGCCTAAAAGGTTGAGTAAATTTTACTGAGTCTAAGGCTGAGTAAAAAGTGTTTAAGAAGTTGAGCAAATTTTGCTCAGACATTCGGCAATATTTGCCGAAAATCTTAAGCATAGGCGTTTGAGTAAAATTTGCTCAGATATTCGGCAATTTTTGCCGAGCACCTTAGGTACATTTTGCTTGACCGGTTGACCAAGCCTGGTTATATAATTTTTGCTCAGTATGTTGACTAAAAATTGCTTAATAGTTAAAGCAAAGTTAGTTATAATAACTAAATATACAGTGTCTCGTGTAATATAAAAATCTTTTTTGTCGAAAAATTTATTCGGGATTTTCGATATTTCCGATAGAGAATTCGATAGTTGCTAGTCGATTTGACATGGCAAAATTATTTTTAATGCAAAATTAATAAACAAATTCACTTTCTCGTGTAATATAAAGAGATTTTTGGCCGAAAAATTTACTGACGTGTTATTGATGTGTCTAATTGAGAGTCTGAAAATAGCTAATCAATTTGACAATGCTAAACTATGTTATTGCAAAATTAGTAAAGAGATTCAGTTTCTCATGTAATAAGAAGACATTTATAGACGAAAAAGTTACTGGGAGTTATCGATGTCACTAATTGAGAACCTGAAAATAGTGAAACAATTTGATAATGCTAAACTATGTTAATCCAAAATTAGTAAATAAATTTATTATTTCACGAAATATAAATTTTCGGTTAGAAAATTTTTTATATTAATTGAAAAAATAAATTTATTTACTAATTTTGCAATAACATAGTTTAGTATTATCAAATGATTTACCTATTTTCAGGTTCTCTATTAGTGACATCGAAAACCCCCAAGTAATCTTTTGACTAAAAATGTCTTCCTATTATATGAGAAACTGAATCTCTTTACTAATTTTGCACTAATATAGTTTAGCATTGTCAAATTGATTAGCTATTTTCATATTCTCAATTAGAGACATCGAAAACCCCCAAGTAATTTTTTGACTAAAAATGTCTGCATATTACATGAGAAACTGAATTTGTTTCTTAATTTTGCATTAACAATAATTTTGTAATGTGAAATTGATTAGTAACTATCCGATTCTCAATTAAAGACATCGAAAACCGCCGAGTTATTTTCTTGGATAGAAAATTTTTTATATTACGTGAAATAATAAATTTATTTACTAATTTTGCAATAACATAGTTTAGCATTATCAAATTGTTTCACTATTTTCAGGTTCTCAATGAGAGACTTCGAGAACCCCAAAATAATTTTTTCGACTATAAATATCTTTATATTACATGAGGATTTGAATTTGTTTACTAATTTTGCAATAATATAGTTTAGCATTATCAAATTGATTAGCTATTTTCAGGTTGTCAATTAGAGACGCCTGTCAGGCAATAACGCCTCAGTAAATCTACGGCAAAAATCTCTTCATATTACATGAGAAACTGAATTTGTTTATTAATTTTGCATTAACAATAATTTTGTTATGTCAAATTGATTAACAACTATCAGATTCTCAATTAACTAACTTTACTTTAACTATTAAGCAATTTTTACTCAACATACTGAGCAAAAATTATATAAACAGGCTTGCTCAACCGGTCAAGCAAAATGTACTTAAGGTGCTCGGCAAAAATTGCCGAATGACTGAGCAAATTTTGCTCAACCGTCTGTGCTCAAGATTTTCGGCAAATATTGCCGAAGGTCTGAGCAAAATTTGCTCACGATTTTTCCCCGTGTATACATCGAGGCGCGCCCGCCGCGTTCATCCGAGAGAACTTTAATGATAAAGCGCGCGTTCGGGGAGATTTGGCCTTTTGATATGTGTGATATGTACTTATTTTGCGCCAGCTTCGCGCGCTTCTCTATCTCTCCTTGCGCGTTGATACTTAATTATCGCAATTATTAAACAACTATGGTAGAAGATTGTATAGTGCTGTAAGAATAATACGTGCCTGCATTCAATTTAAAACATGCAGTGTCGTTTAAACATTGAAAAGGGAAGAAAAATTTATAGAAAAATGAATTCGTGGAGGTAGGGAGAGCGACTAACAAAGTTGAAATTCCTAGAAAATACGATTATTATTGGGGTCGAGCACTGTACCCAGGATCCTCCAGTGTACTTTATTCGGTTGAACAAGCGCATCTCGAAATAACATCTCCCCCAGAGTGCACGGCACGAGCTGCCCTTTTTACGCGATAAATTCAATCGGTGCTCGGGACTCGGACAATGGGAGGGCGAGCGCACGCACACACCGGCAGTCCAGATACCCAGCGAGTTATAAAATAAGTAGAACAAGCGTTAAAAGTAACGTTATTTTTAAGAGCCGAAAGAGCGAGAGAATGAGAAGGGCGGCTGCAAAAGCAAAGAGAGAGGAGGTGGAGGAGGAATCCGAAGCGTTCTCGGGCGCACACGCAAGCGGCTGGCGTAGGCAAAGAAAAGCGAGTCTCTCTGCACTAGCCGGAAACTCTAGAAGGGAGAGGGAAATTCGGCGAGCACGTATGCCGGAAACGGGAAAAGTTGCGCGCCGTATGCCTCTATCCTTCCCCCTCTCCTGTCTACGTCTGTGTTGGCGCGCCTCGCACATACGTGCGTAAGGCAAGTGCACGATCATGGCTTCGCTCGCTTTTTCGAATGAACTTGCCTTTCTCTCTCTCTCTCTCTCTCTCTCTCTTTCGTTCTCCGCCCCTTTCTTGCTGCTGCCACTGCTGCCCTCGCCACCCTCATGCCTCCTCCCAACCCTTTTACCCAAGGCGTCGGCTTTATTGCCCTTTATTGCACTTGTTTGGCTTTCTACACTTTTATTAATGGGACGCGTCTCGGGAATTTCCTTTTTGCGAGCTTTTTAGCTGACTGAGCAAGCAACCTCTCTCTCTCTCTCTTTTTCTCTCTCTCTCTCTCTCTCTTTTTCTCTCTCTCTCTCTCTTTCAAACACACACTCACACACACATACGCACTCTCCTTATATACTACTCGATGAGAATGCGTTTTTTCGTTGCTCTCGCTCTTCTTCTTCTTCTTTACTTGCGCTTAGAGAGCATCGTTGACGCCATGCTGCTCAAGATTATTATGGTAATAGATGGATCATTGTGTTGAGTGTGTTACGATTTTTGGGAAGGGATCCGCGCTGGGTTGTCGTGCGCTCGATTGTTCATTATTCGCTTGCTTACACGCTGCTTATCTCCTGCCACAATGTCAATCAATCTTACAGGCTCTTTACGTGATGTATCCGCACGAAAAGATGCTATATAAGCGCTCTTTTACCGCGAACTTGTGGCTCATGAACTATGCCAGTTGGTTTTTTTCTCGAAAAGCTCGAGTTGTGCGCCGTTTCGATGAAATATTTTATGACTCAACTGCGTGACTGGTAACAGATTGATAACTAATTACACAGATCTGCATGGTTCTGTTGTTGGCCAACTGAGGGAATTTATCCATCACGGCAGATTTTTTAGATATCCTAACCTAAAGGGGCAAAAAAGGCGGTTATTTGGTATATTTGAGGTTCCATAACATCGCGGAAAATTTTTTTTTCTGAAAACGGAGAAACCCATCTGAAAGGTCTACTCTTACCCTTTAAAATCCATATTTAAGATTTGAGATATCTTTTTTTTTTCATCGAGATATCGTTGATTGAAATCAAATAAGGTGTTTCCATACTTTTTTGACACCCTGTATAATAAAATACTTGATTTCAAGCAAGGATATCTTGATGAAAAAAAAAGATATCTCAAATCTTAAATATGGATTTTAAAGGGTAAGAGTAGACCTTTCAGATGGTTTTCCCTGTTTTAGGAAAAAAAAAATTTTCCGCGATGTTATGGGACCTCACATATGCCAAAAAACTGCCATTTTTGCCCCTTTAGGTTAGGACATCGAAAAAATCTGACCCATTAAAAATAACCCCTTATTTTGCAGATCTGTGTTATTAATCTTGTATTTAAAAAAGACAAGTTATCATCTTTTCATAATTTTATAGACGAAGGAAAATTAATCCTCCCCAAGAAAAATAAAGTCACCGCTTAATCATGTCCACTTTAAGCAGGACCTCATTTACTTAGCCCGAGCTTTCCAGAAAGTCCGACGAAATACTTCGGGCAGATAAAAGAAACAAGGCGCGAAATGAGAAGTGCGGCGACGGGGAAAAGGCGGCGAGGGGCAGAAGAGGAGAGGGAAGATAGTAAGCATCGTTAGCCTCACCCTGTTGTTTCGGATTACATATACCTCGTCACACACTTAGCACGCACCATTTTTGAATTAAGTTTATTCGTAACTGGATAGAAAAATAAAAGTGCAGCATATCTCATTCGACGTTAAGTTGTAATAAGAATTCAATGGTATAGCCCGAGTTAATGTAAATTTTTTGGTTCAAAAAATAAAAATATTATTTTCCAAAAAAATTTTTTTAACCAATATTTCTGCTATATTCTTGTAGACGGGATAAAATTAAGTCGAAATAGTCGTTTTTCGTTAGCGATAATATTTTTACCCTTTCGTAATAAATATTAGAAATATTTTTTATTTATTTTTATTTCAAATTTTACAAAACTAAATATTCTTATTGAGAGCCCGAAAATTAAACCTACGGTGATAATCTGTTCGGAAACCTGGAATCTGGAATGTTATCAGTATTTTGCTTTGAATGGGTATAAAAATCATTATAATAATAGCAAACTAAATAAGTCTGATGGAGTGGATACTTATATAAAGGAAAGTGTTACTGAAACTACGAATACTATAAGAATTGGTAGGCTAAGCATAGTTAACACTAAGTTAAACATAGAAAACAATGAAAGTTTGGAGATATCCGCGATATATAGATCACATGAATTAACTAAACCGGAATTTATAATGAATCTAGGAACATTTTTAAGAGAAAAAGAAAATATTAAAAATCATTTTATCGCTGGAGATTTTAATATTGATTTATTTGATCTAAATAATCTTAGTATGGAATTTTTAAACAACTTTCTGGAAAAGGGATATAAACCATGCTTTACTGGTACAACTAGGCCATCTAATGAAAATTATGTTGGAACTTGTATTGATAATTTCTTTCTAAAAACAAATAAAATTAATATTAGAACATACAAATTATTACAACCAATAACTGATCATTACCCGTTACTAGTGAATTTTGACAATACATTCTTACAAGACGAAGAGTACGAAAATCCTAAATCTGTAAATTTAACAAAATTAAAAATAATAGCCAGCTCAAAAAACTGGAATTTACTAAAAAATGAAAAAGAAGCAAATGAGGGAATGGAGGCATTGATTAACGAAATACCGATATGAATAAACATGGCACAAAGAACAAATAATAAGAAAACTAGAATGTATTCTAAACCTAGAAAGACATGGATCACAAAGGGTATTATGATTTCGTGCAAAACAAAAGAAATTTTATACAAAATATGGAGACAAAATATATATAATGATGCACTAAAATTAGAATATAAAAAGTACTTAAAAATATTAGATAAGGTAATCAAAGAGGCTAAAATGAAATGTGAAGCTAAAAAGGTGCAATCACTTAGCAATAACATAAGGCACTTATGGAATTATGCAAATAAGAAAGTAAACAAGAATAAAACTCACAATAGCAAAATACAATATATTTTTGATGAGAGCAATAAAAAAATTGAAAATACAAAGGAAATTGCAAATTATATGAATTCATATTTTTGAGAAATAGGTGAAAAGATAAGTCGCAATATCAAAATACAAAATAACTCTAAGTCAAAACTACCGGATATGAATATCAATACAATTTTTATCAAACCAACAAATTATATAGAAGTAAAAAACATAATAGACAAAATGGAAAACAAATCCACTGGAGTTGATGATATAAATGTAAAAATGTTAAAAGTAATGTCTGAATATATCATGAAACCACTGGCCTATCCTTTTAATCTATTTATAGAAAAAGCAACCTGCCAAATTTACTCAAAACAGCTGTAGTAGTGCCAATTCATAAAGCGTCTGATCAACACATGGCAACAAATTATAGGCCAATATCATTAATATCAAACATAACTAAAATATTAGAAAAAATAATATGCATTAGAATTTATAAATTTATAGAGCAAACCAAAATACTAAATAAACATCAATTTGGTTTTGTTAAGGCTAAAGGTACGAAAGATGCACTAAATTACATAACTAACATAATTTACAATAACCTAGATAAAAGTAAGCCAGTGGTAATAACTTTCCTAGACCTAGCAAAAGCGTTTGATACAGTCAATCATAAAATACTGTTAGACAAGCTCTATAATTATGGAATAAGAGGACAGGCTCTTGATCTATTAACAAGTTACTTATCAAGCAGAAGGCAGAGAGTAAGATTACAAAGCGTATTGAGTGACTTTTGTAATGTGACTATCGGAGTCCCACAAGGAACAATCTTGGGACCTTTGCTTTTTATTTTATATGTGAACGACTTATTAGATAATATGAGAGAAGGAACTATTGTGTCATATACACGATACTGCAATAATATCAGCTGGTAATACGTGGTCAGATACCCAACATAAAATGAACAAATACTTAAATTTTGTAAGTAAATGGCTGGAATTGAACAAACTCTCTTTAAATGTTACAAAAACAGTTTACATGACATTTGGGAACTATAGAGATAGCGTCCCAGAGACCTTAGACATAAACATAGGCAACACTCAATTGAATAGAGTAAAAGATTTCAAATATCTAGGTGTTGTATTTGATTTTAACATGAATTGGAATAAGTATATAGAAAGTATTATAAATAAAACTAAATATCTTATTTTCATTTTTTACAAGCTTACTAAGATAATGCAGACTAAAACTCTGTTGACTATATATTACGCCTTATTTCATAGTGTATTAAACTACGGGAACATACCTACAATAATAATCTAAATTTGTTGCAAAAGGTTCAAAATAGAATATTGAGAATTATATATAAGAAAAAATTTGTGATAGAAAACCGTCCAATGAGTTTAAATCAAAATTTTGCCTTTGAATCTCTAATCTATCATTATGAGACCTTAAAAAGTAAGTATCTCGCAACAAATAGTAAAACACTAAACAAAAATATACAACTACCTGAAATGTCTAAAACAATAAGCAATAAGAATAGCCACGTTGTGGCTATAAGACTGTTCAATTCCCTGTCTAACGATCTCAAAACATTAGACCCCAGGAAAATGGCGGTAAAAAGAAGAATTAAAAAATGGATAATGTCAAACGCCAATAACATTGTACGAATTCTATTTTTAGTCTGAAAAGATATATCATTTGTTAAAAATTGGAAAATTTATATTGATTATATTAGAGTATTAAGATTTTGTTTATGTTATGTTAAAACTTTCAAATTTAAAAAAAAAATCTGGGTGAGTAATATCGTTACACACTCAAGCATTAAATAAATACCTAAATCACAAGAGTAATGATTAACACATTACTGCTTATAATAAAGAAATAGTATTAGTTTAGTAATTAAGTTCTATGTATTTTTTGTATACCGGACCTACGCACAGGTATAATTTACCTCGGTAGGATTTACCATTGTAAACTTATTTTTTGGTTTAAATAAATAAATAAAATTGTTGGGTATGTACAAAGTACGGTACAAGCGAGTACAGCTGTTATGAGAGTGGGAGCGCACGTATGTGAGCGAGAGTGTAAGAGTGTTTTGGGGTGCGCGATGCGCTGCAGCGCCGGCGAGAGATAGACCTAAGATGGCGATCACGCGTGCCACAGCCCGAGCCCGTTCACCCTACTCAACCTGTGCCTAGTCAATACATAACAAAAATAAAAAGGATTCTGCTGCATATTTTGAAAATTTAACCCAGATTTTCCGAGCAAAGTATAAACCAAGATGTACTCTTCTACGAAGGTTATAGAAATATGAAATATCCGAACTAGTAGTGTAGGTGCTTGACATTGCAGTTTATGAACCATGCACGTCAAATTATTAGTTAATTATTTTTTTTGATTATATGAAATCTTTTAAAATATATTTTATTAGATTTTTTGAAATCTATTGTAAATTTTTTATGGTGAACGTGTTCTAACGTATGAATAGAACGTGGACGTTCAAGTTGCGTTCACTGTTACAAAGCCCTGTAAATGTCCGTTAGTTTTCTATACGAGATAATATTTTGATATATTCATAAGCATTGCTGACAAACATTTTTAACACTTTATTACCCACGGATTTCAGTTTCGGAATTGAAAATCGAATAACGAGATTGAGTTTTAACCCAAAGAGCGAACGTAAAATATCCGACATATTTTGTGCCGTTCCTTCGAATGGTGATACCGATTTTTTGTTAAAATACTACAGCAAAAAAATATGGAGTGTTTTTCACGAAAAAAGGTTAAAAAATTTGGAAAATTTCAGCTTTATGAATTTTTTTCATAAGGAAAATGTAATGACAATAATTCAAAATACTGCAAAAAAGTGTCTTCCCCCGCAACGCTTCTTCCTACATTTCTCTCCTTAAATCTCTGCCCTTGACCTAATCTTTGCCTATCCGGACGATCCTTCTTGCATATCTGGTGAAAACAACATCATTAGCCAAGTATAGGCAATGATGTGCTCCCAACAGCGTGAGCCAAAATCTTTTTCAGACTCGTGCTCTTGCTGGCTCCTGTCTACGCGAGCATAAACGGCATGACTCGCTGTCTTAGAACCGGGGAGTACGATTTAGTCTGACTTCGTAAAATTAAGGAACTCTTCGACTTGGCGTCCATTGCCGTTGGGTTAAAATCGTGCAGCGTGACGGCTCCTACTACCGTCTTTCTGTCAGCTTTCCTAAATTGAGGAGTCATCTACAATTGGACCGGCGGATCTCTATGGTGTACCTGTTGAGGATTGCCATACCTGTGACTGTGGGAGTGCTGTGATTGTGCGATAATGTTATAGCGTTCAAGTGACAGTGGCCTTCGTTTATGTTCCCACTTAAGTTACTCATCGAGCGATATGTTCTGCCTCTTTACGCCTTTCGGTTTTTCTGTTCCGATCATCGTTATTTGATTTCGGTCGACTTGTTTCTTTTTCATTTTAGTTTTTATACATTGATTATTGCCTCGTTCGGTTTTTTATTTTTGCTGACATCACGATAGACACTCTCGCAGTGCCATCTATTAGAATTGAATATAACTTGATAATCGACCGATCATGTCCGAATCCTCGGATGACGACGACTATAGCGGATCAGGAGTATCGCGAGCGAAGCGCAAGAGAAAGCATGTAAAGAAGGATGTAAACAATGATGTATACGACGATCTGAGCGAGTATTCATTTTTGCTGTCCGCCGATGAAACGAGCGATATAATGTCTCTAGTTAGTAAGAGAAAAAACGCGCTTCTTAAATTCTTAGCCAACGAAAAGAATACGGAAGGAAAAAAGAAAACCAGAACATATGTCAATTTAATATTTGATGCGCTTATGAAAATTTCTAGTGCATATTTGCCTAGATTAGAATTGGAAAAAGTCCGGGATTCGTGCAGTAATATTGAGCGTGCTTCGTAGTCAATTTTTAAATCTATGCAGACACCTCAAACTTCAGCTAGTCTCTCTTATACAAATGCCGTAACACGGTCCGTTGCATCTACTTCCTCGGCGCATATTACTGGTAGGGTTTCGTTAAATCGCGGGAAATTGTTCGCGATTAATGCGCCCCATCGAGTTGTCATCGCCCCCAGTAACGCGGCAAAAGATAAATTTCCATCCTATAAGGAAACTCAGACATCACTTTACAATTCCATAGATCCCGCTAAATTGAAAGTGAATGTACAACGCGTTTCTCCCGGGTCGCAAAATTCGGTAGTTATCGAAGGCGAATCTCTTGGCGCGCTTAAGAGCTGTCAAGCACTCGCGGATATTGGTTTGGAAATCAGAGATGACCAGAAATTAAACCCAAGACTCATTATCCATGCCATTCCCGTTGAGCATTCCGGAGAGGAGATTGTAATATATCTGGTGCGGACTCACTTTGACGGTAACTCGATAGCGCTGTATTTTCTAGTCTTTGTGTATTCAGTTTTTATTGTAACGCGTGATATTTCTATTTGCAATCTTTTTGCGTAAAATACATAGGTCAATTTTTTTGTTTTACTTCTTTAGTTATATTTTTTTATTATTTAGTTATAGTTGTTTCATGCTTTATTTTTTTTAATTGTATGCGAGCGACAGGAGTGTTAGAATCCCAAAAAGCGTAAATTTTATATGTACATACTCTGTAAGTAGTCGCAACTGCAATGGACCAATCAGTCCTTAGTTAAATAAATATAACATTCATTCATTCGTTCACTCATTCTCTCTCTCTGTCTCTCTCTGTCTCTCTCTCGCTCTCTCTCTCTCTGTGGGACACATTACCGTTTAGAATAAAAATGAAACCATCGTTAAACAGTTTTAAGTGTGCCGTTTTTGAGTACTTCCTGAAGAATAACTGTATCATTGAGCATATCTAAGGATTGATTTTGTTTATTTACTTAGTATAAGTGATGTAAACTCTACTTGATTTGCACGTGCGTGTCCGTAATATCAATATTACTATTGCAAATTGTTGTTATATTGCTAATATTATTATTAATTTTAAGTTACAAATGTAATTACTGAATGTATTTTTATAATCGGCGATATACGGTCTACACAGACCTTATCGACAATAAAGAAGTTTAATTCAAAATTCTCTCATTCTCTCTTTCTGTTCGTTGCTAATTTTCTGCTGCCGTCATATTTGCTCTGCTGGCGCCGTTTTCCGCTTCTACTCTTTCCGTTTGTGCGCACCGTGCGCTTGATTTGCGAGGAATTTCAGGCAACCCCCTCTCTATATACGAGTACGATGTTTATTGCGTAGGCTTGGGAAACTATGGTTGCCATGTTTGCTGAATACTTTTGTTTTATCAACGGAGCTTTTACGGCTCCGTTGATAAAAAAAATTTGTTTTTATTCGCTGCTCCGCGGTGCGGGCTCAATCGGAAATACGTATTTTTATTTGGGATGGCGCTTAATACAATTACAACGTAAATTCATCTACGGGAATTTAATTGTCTATCAATAATGCGCGACTACTGCAATACATGTTCGTTTTAATTCGTCGGAAAGGTATGCGAAAAATAGGCCCTGATTAAATGCTATTCAGTAAATTGAATGTTATTACTCTTCAGTCTATCAAATCGGCCGCGACTCTAGTTTGGGCGTGTGCGGCGCACAGCTGATCCGTGACTGTCGTCCGTCGCCGTTCATTAATTATTCACTCTTGAACATTTTGATTTTTTTGAATAAGGTTTTAGAGCGACAGATGCAAAGAGCAATTAATTTTCAAGGTCGTTTAGATATATATATATATATATATATA
>UELU01126905.1:0-10613 GCA_900490025.1 Megastigmus dorsalis
GGTATATAAGGAGGCTAAACATGTTTTCCATTTCAGTCCCTGAGGAGGAGCCGGAGCGGGCTCGAAACGTCGGGCATGTTTGGGTGGTGGGGGCGGTTAGCTTGTCCTTTACTAATAAATGTTTACTTCAGGGTTAAATATAAGTTTATTTCAGATTCTTCAGGGGTGAGTCTAAACAAGGGCAATCTGATTGCCCATGAATATTGATTAGACTGTAAGACCGATAGAAAGATCTTTGTTATTTTACTTACATTTTCAGCTTAGCAGGCGAGCAGCAACTAAATTTTTAAATTAAATTGCTGTCAATAATCATATTTACACATTCTTTTGGTCACACTCTCAAGCTCAGTTAACGTATTACTGGAAAGAAAGTATTTTAAAAAAAATTAAAAATTCACAGTTGTACAGGCAAATGTCGGATAATTGTAAGCTATAATGTAAAAAGCATATGTCTTGCTTAAAAAAAAAATAAATAAATAAATAAATAAATAATGATTCTTATTTGCTGTTACTTTTATTCGCGACCCCGTTTTCTGAAATAAAGTATTTTCCACTTCCAAATTCCACTTAAAAATTTAAATCAATTATTGTAAGTGGATTTCATTTGACTGTTCTGGTTTTAGTGTATTCTCCAAAACATTCGATAATTAATTAATTGATCAAATTAAATTATTATGAATAATCGTATTTGATTGTTGTCATGCTAAGGTTTCGAAGCTATATCAATGACTTCTTGAAGATAACGTGTTTTCAAAAACATCCAATAAGGTATGGAAATTTTCATTCTACTTGATTTTGAGACTTATGTTTCTTTGAAGTAATAAAAATTCTTATCGTAGCTTGATAAGTGTGTTAATTAACTTCCTCTATGAATAAGATTCTGTTTCGTACCTATGATCTTATACGATTCAGCTTTTCGTAAGTATTACTTGCTCTCCTGATTATTTACATAGTAAATTTAATATTAAATGTATCTTTCACTTTAAGTAGGCCCCAAAATTGTCTGAATGTACGCGCGACCGCGAGCGACGAGCGCCACTCCCTACCTCTTCTCGCTGCTCCATTCCACCTTTCGCCGCCGATACTGCCGCCCGCTATAGCCGCCCGCTGATTGGCTCATCTACTTAACTTTTAACAATTAATAACTCGGAAACTAATTGTCGGATCGAAAAACGAGAAATATACGTTATTCTTAGAATCTTGAGATCTATCGAATGGTATATGTCCTGTTATCCGAAATTAATCCATCCTGTATAAAAAATCTAAGGTAAGTAAAAAGTATCATAGAGTCTGTCGATGAACCAAATTTGACAAAAATTTTGGTTATAAAACTTAAAGGGGAAGTATATGAAGCCGTAAGAAATCATACAATTAATAATATTTAAGACTTAATAACAATCATAAAAAAATTATATCCAATTCTGGATAATATTCATAAATTATATGGAAAATTATCTGAAACGCAACTGAATAAAAACTTTAGCATTGCAAATTAAAGAACTAAAAGAATCAGAAAAAGAGGAAATACTTACTACACTAAAAGAATTCAGTATGATAGTAGATAAAGATGCAAGAAAATATTTCAAAGATGGACTAAAGTTTGAAATACAAGTACTTATAGGACAACATTCAACTTCGGAAAATATATTATATGACGCTATTTAAATAGAAAATAAATATAATAAAAGTAAACTATTGCGTAAAAATTCTATAAATGATACAATTGATCATAGCAATTCGAAATTAAAATCAGAACCAACAGAAATCTTAAAATGTCAAATCTGCAGAAATGATTCGCAAGACGCTTTATATAGCCGATCAGCAGAATGCGTTTACTGTGAAGAAAACGACCACTTGTCAAACGAATGTAGTAATGTCAACAAAAAAATTACATTAATCTGTAAACTTTGTAGCCACACTGGTCATTCAGTCATTAGTGCATGTAAATTCAATAATAACAAACAAAAATTTTACTGACAATATTTCAAAAAGAAGAACATGAAGTAGATCAATGTCCATATATTAAAGATTTAAAAATTTGTTGGAAATGTAATGAAAGTGGTCATAATCCAAATAATTGTATAAATAAAAATAGCAAATTAAAAGAATGTGAATATTGCAATAACTACGGACATACTGTTCAAAATTGTCCTGAAGTGCTATGTGCGAAATGTAATAAGACAGGACATACAGTTAAATTTTTTGCATTAAATAATTTTAAATTTATGTGTCAATTAAAATGTCAGATTTGCGATGTGATAAGACACACGGCTCTAGATTGTTTCAAATGTTCTAGATATTCAAACGATAGATATAGAAATTTTAACGCAAATAATAATGCGATAATTCTAACAGGTATAAAGAAAACAAGGAAACACAAAGATTTTGGCGATCTTTGCCACATCGAAATTTCGATCAAACAAGTAATCTGTTCAACCAAGCACACAAAATATTGGATAAAACATTTAAATATTTACATAGAGAACCCATGGAAATTGTAAATTATATTACCAAGCCGCACAGGAAACAAATTAACTTTGCTAAAATAGAGGAAATCGACATGATGCTAGAAATATGCTTAATTTGCACTGAGCGGAATTGCGACGAAATTAGGTCATTACCAATAGTGCAACATAAGCAAAATTATGAGACGACTAAAGTATGCGTTCCAGTAATAATGAATGACACAAAAGAAATAAATGTAAATAGAATTAATAAGGCACGAAAACTATACTATTTCGAAAGAGAACACATAGAAAAAATAAATAGTTCTCTCGTAAGAATGAATTTGATAAAAATAGATGATAATAATATGAAAATTTTAACCTGTAATAATTTAAAAGTATATACTTAAAATAAAGTCATATTAACTTTAAAATTGCAACCTATGCAGCATTACGAAACAACTGCAGAATTTAGTCCTAATATAAAGAATGACTCAACAATTTGTAACGTTAAAATTATCAATAAAACTAAGTAATTTTAAAAATATAGAAGTAGTTGGAAAATATAGAAGAATGATGGAATTAGTAATTTTCGTTTTATAATTTTTTTTCCGATGGCTTTTTTGTCCTTTAATTTTAACACGTTCGATGTAACGAGACAATCATATACAAAGATATCTATAAAGCAACCTCAAGGGTAAAAGACTAATTAGAAGAAAATAATCGAGATGAAGACAAATTAGAAGAAAACAATCAAGAAGAAGAAAACGTAGAAGAAAACCTAGAAGAAAAAAAGGTACAAGCAGTTAAACAAAAAGAAAAGGAAACAAAGAACAGGAAAGTAGAAAACAGTAAAAATGTTAACGATCTAGAAGCAAAAAGGTGGAAGCAAACAAGTCGAAATGCAAAAATCACAGAAAACAGACAAAAATATATGGGAGCCAGACAAGCACATAAAGCGAATTTGTTAGAAGATATGAGCCTCAAGATAATCAATACTGCAAAATCAGTCACAAGAACAGAAAGAGAACACAGCGATTATTTAGAAATTGAACTAAGACATGCATATATAGCTACAATCAATAGAGATCCGACATCATATCGAGAAACCGTAGAATCGTAGAATTTTTATTTTAAATTCACTTATAATGTTGTAATGTATAACAGACAGAGATCCTTTTCTATAATACGAAGAACAAAAGGTAAAGGTATCATTACGGAAAAATACCAAACAAATTATAGGGGGCTGAATACCCAATAACAATCTGATCGTTATGTTCCAAAACTATTCAAGATGATAATCATATTTCTTTTTCATAATATGATTACAACCAAACATAGATTTCATTACGTCATATCGTAACGATCAAAGTTACACGATGGATGCTGAAATTCGACTATGCACATTCTGCTCAATGTATAGGGGGAACTGATAATAAAATATAATTCCGCCAATATTTTCCACCAATGCATATGTAACTGAGAGGGTGAGTATGTAACAGGGAGAATAGAGATTATCGCAGAATCTTGGTTAAACATCTTTTCAATTCATTATTTGGATCGCAATAGTTATTTATTTTAACTTCTTCGTTAGCTTCCTTAAAAACCTAGACATATACTCTTTCATAAGAAGTAGGAAAGAATAAATTGATCACGGCGAACTATTTGTCTTCAAAATATATTTAATTTGCGACGTTTCGAGAGTCTTTACTACTCTCCTCTTCAGGATGTACAAAACAAATTACAATTTCAAACACCTTGTTATACAATAAATGTCTAGGAAATCAAAATCAAAACGAATAGTGACTGCTTCAGACATGGCAGTATATTCTGCGAAAGTTGAACATTTTTTTACATCATCAATTTTACTTTTATCTTTACAACATATGAGTAAATCATCCACAAAAACTACTATATATATTGTCTTTGCCTTCATTGATTACATACAGACAATAATCGTAATTACTTTTAAAAAAATGTATTTTCTTTATGAATTCATGAAAACAATCATACCAAGCTCTAGAACTTTATTTTAAACCATAAAATGCCTTTTTTAACTTGTAGACTTTGTTCTCTCCAATTTTGTAACCTTTAGATGCATTTACATGTACTTCTTTTTAACATAGCCATTTAAAAATGCAGTTTCGACATCCATTTGATCAATGTATAAATTATTTTTAAAACAAAATGATAATAAAATTTTTAACGTTTGCATTTTTCCTACAGTTGAATAAACATTTTCAATGTACTCTCTTTGTTGAAATCCTAGTCTAACTTTATATGAATTATCAGTCTTTTTTTGTAAACCCACTTAACATCAATAATCCTTTTATCTTTTGTTTTTTCTACCACAGTCCAAGTATTATTTTTCTCTAAGCTTTTTATTTCTGAGTCCATTGCTCTTTTTCAATCAATTGAATTTTTACTCACTAACGCCTCTTCAAAATTGCAAGGAACGTTTGCATTGATATAATTTACATATATACAATGTGCTACAGGATTACCGTATCTACTTACTGGACTTATTTTACGACCAGACTTGCTAGGAATTTTTAAACTTTGTTTTACTGTATTTTGTATACTTCCATTTCCACTATTATCATCAGTATTATTTTCATCAATTTTTAATTCTATTTCAAGCTCATCGGTTTCAATGTTTACTGTCTCTGAATCACTCTCATAATTTACTCTGTCTTTCTCATCGTCGTCTCTTTCTAAACAAATTAACTTTACATTTTCTGCAACTACCATTACATGTTTCACATTTCTTACTTTGCCATTAGTCAAAACTCTATATCCATTATTTGCGTAACCAACTAAGAAACCTAATTGACCTTTGTCATCCCATTTATCCTCTCTCTTTTCTTCTGGTACACTAGCAAAAACTCTTCTACCATAAATTTTCAAATGTTTATCATTGGGTGTCTGGCCGATAAATATTTCATAAGGAGTTTTGTTCTCTACTGTATTGGCAATCGTTCTGTTTTTTAACTCTGGCCAATATCTCTTATGCATTCTCGCTTTTCTCAATAGACATCTACCAATATCCATAGCGCTTCTATTGTACCTTTCTGCTACGCCATTCAGTTCATGTACGTAGGGTGGAAATGGTAATAATTGTATACCTTTGTATTTTATAAAATTGTAAATTTCACTGTTTAAGTATTCTTTTCCATTATCACATTATAATTTTTTTACTCTCTTGTTAAATTGATTTTCTACTAAATTTACATAATCGATGAAACAACTTGCAGTTTCTGATTTACTTTTTATGTAATAAATCCTAGCACATTTTGAATAGTCATCCAAAAAATTTAGAAAGTATTTTTCTTTACTATAACCCTGGATTCTATGTGGTCCATTTAAATCAGTATAAATTAATTCTAACGTTTCAGTCGCTCTAGTTCTATCCTTTTCAAAAGTATCTTTAGTCATTTTACTTTCTATACAATTTTTACATTTCATTTCAATACTTTCTAATTTTTCTGGCAGACAATCTAATAATTTATTTTTACAATTTGATTCAAATATTGGAAATTTACGTGTCCTAATGCTCTGTGCCACTTTTCTTTTTCAGTTAACTTTGTTACATTTGTATATATTGTGTTTCTATTTTCTTTTAAATAACTTTTCATTTTGTATAAGTTTTCATCTTTGTGCGCTACTGCTAATAATTTTCTATTATCATCATAAATTTTTGCACTCTGATTTTTAGCTACAATCGTACAGTTATTTTTGGTGATTTTATTAAAACTCCGTAGATTCTTTTCAATTTCTATGACATAATACACATTTTGTATGTTAATCTCATTTTCATTATAATATGCTTTAAATATACGCTTCTGTGTGCCAACAATCTTTCTCGTGATGTCCTGGTTTTCCACAGGTATAGCAGTTTTTCTTTGTTTTAGCGTTGAAGGTACTTACATTATTTTTCTTTTCATGCTGACTTCTATTCACATTTTTTTCTTTCATTTTTGATTTTACATACTCATCTGTTCTTTGAGCTTCAGGTATAACATTAATAAAATCTCCAATGCAGCTATAATTTGCTGGAAGCGCTTTTAAGAGGCATCTCATTTTTTCTTTTTCATCCATTGTACCTCCTGCAGCATTGAATTCATTAACTGTTTTTTTTTCAAAATCTAAGAAAAATTCTTTAACTGTGTCATAGTTTTTTTAATTTAATTTCTTCGATTTTTTCCCTACATAAGATTTATAGGGCTGTCAATTGAGTGATATATATACTATCGATCTTGGTATTCATTTCAAACGTTGTTGTAAATTCGTTTATATATTCTAATTGTTTATCTATAATAGCACTGTATAAAATCGTTTTAGCTTTTAAATCTTTTTTGTTCCAAGCATTGACGTCGTCTTCTGCAATACTTTTGCCTCATCTTTTAATTTTCTTGTTCTCAGTGCTGGCTCTTTACATTATTTGTACTCTAGTAAATTTAATAATCTTTTCTTCCATGCAGAATAATTTACGTCATCGAAAATGGGGATTGTAATATATTCTATTTTAACTTGAGTCGCCATTTTGATTTCTTTTGCACTTATACTTTGATACACTTATTTTTTAGTTTAATTACTTTTATAAGTTCTTTTAAAAACACTTTTCTTATTCGATTTCGTAATTGCTTGTTTAATTCTGTTTCATTATACATATATTCACCTTTGTATTTATGGCTTACATCGTTTCCCATATGTACATGTGATTAACCTAAATTTTACCACGTGTTCTACACTTGCACTGTCACGTTTGGAATTTTCTTTTCTGTTGGCATCCTTTTGTTAATTAATGATTTTTCTCGAATTTCGTTTTACATAGTTTCTTATTCGCTTTAACTTTAACTTCTTATTGATATTTTACAACTTTATCATCTTATACGTGTTTATTTTCAATTCAAAGTCCAAACTTTTTTTATCTTATAACATTTGAGTTTATATCAATTAATTTTGAAAAATACTTGGTTTCATTTTTAATTTGATGTTCAAAATTTAAGTTCCTAATATTATTTTTTAGTTTTAGTTGTTTTCATTTAGTTTTTAATCATTTGTAACGTTTGCTTGTTTGAGCACATGTTTGTCTAACCTTACTTTTTGATTTTATACGACATCCACTTATTCTATTTATGTAACCAACCACGCTTTGCTACCATGTTGGAATTTGTGTGATCAGAAATAAGTGGTGATGTTGATATATGATATATGATGTTGATAATATTATATTGTTTATTAACTATATACAAGATGACTATATATTGTGAGTATACATAATGCAAGTTTGGCAATCTGCGTGCAACTTGTTTGAAGAGTGCCCACCGTTCCTCATGTTCGCTCACACACACGCTCGCACACATACAATAGATTCAGGAGCGTATCAATTTACTTATATTCCAACACTTACACTAATGAATGTATCTGTAAATCTGACTAGGAATTCTTGATCAACGACCTCAAAAGTATCATTTAAGTGATATTTATTCCATTCTGAGACTTTTTCCAAATTT
This sequence comes from Megastigmus dorsalis, assembly GCA_900490025.1. Lineage (NCBI taxonomy): Eukaryota > Metazoa > Arthropoda > Insecta > Hymenoptera > Megastigmidae > Megastigmus > Megastigmus dorsalis. Next base: position 7,961 of record UELU01126905.1, read on the forward strand.
TTGTCCGCCATATTGGGTCGCCATCTTAAATTTGGATAAGCTGACCATGGATTCGTGATCATCGACCTCAAAAACCCCAAATATAGCTTTCTCGAAAAAATCGACGAATGAAAAACGACTGGTTGCTGATAGTGTTCCGGTTTTTATCGGTTCAGATACTTTCCACGACTATGTTACGTTTTGATATAGTATTATATTTGAAATTACGATCGAGACTTCTTATAATTTAGTTTGTACTTTGCGAGGAAAATTTCTTCCAATTTCCAAAGCCTGTTTTTCTCTTTTTTCGAAGGAAGCGTGCCGAGCTAAAAATAACCCAACCCACTTAATGAATACACATAAAAAAGATACGCGGAAGGGAGGTCAAAAATTAACGGTCGTCTTTTTTGCCTGCTTTTACTTTTTAGCTTTTGACTCTTAAATGGAAATAAGAAAATTCAACGTTACAAATAAAACTAATTCTCCTGCCTTTTACCTTTTTTTACGCATTACCTTATTAACAATAATTTTTGTACTGTGACGAATTCGCGAGTGAATTTTGTACACAACCGTTAATTCGTTTACACACTCTGTCCGACGACGCGCAAGCAAGAGGAACCTTAAGCAGGCTAGCGAGCGTGGCGCGTGTCGTGTGAGAGATACAGAATTATTAGAGAAAGAGAGAGAAAGAGAGGCGGCACGATAGGATGATATGATCACGTCGTCAAATTGATTTCCGCCATGAGCCGCGACACACGTGTAATTCAATAGCAATTGAAAACGAACTCTGCGACTGTGTATGAGTGGGCTGTCCACCCTATTTGCAAGCGACATTGCACTGGACTGCAGCCAGTGCAATTCTCAATAAAAGCTGATAGCGAGATAGAGGGAGAGGGTGCAGCTAGATATACATCACAGAGTTAGTACGTAATGTACTCTGACGACGGCTAGCATGCGGCAAGCCATATACGTGGGTGAGTGTGGGTGAGTGTGTGAGTCGTGGTCGTCTTGCTGCGTGTTCTCTGCCTTCTCGGTTTGCGTATATTTTGTATATTGTTGTTATCTTTAATTAAATTAAAGTATATATGGATTCAAACTCTATTCACGTCGTTCATTCTTTATGCAATATTCCTTAATTTTCCCCTAAATATCCCGCTATTACCGCCGCCTCCGCGGGCATAGTAGAAAAGCGTTTCTACTGTGCATTATATCTGAGTAGCCGGACTTGCGAGCATTGCAAGGAGCTTGCAAGCATTTTTCCGAACTAAGGAAAGCGAGACTCTTCAAGAGAGTCTCGCGTTTGTAAAAGAGAGCTGTCCGAGCCTGAACAGCGTGAAAATCAACCAGAGATTTTCCGCTGCATCGTGTATACAGGTAAGAACGAGAACGTTATCACGTTCTCGCAAGAAGTATAAACAGCCCCGTTACAGTACTTACATCCAAACACTAATAATTATTAATAACGAATGATTTAAATACATATTCAATATTTTTATATATACTGCGACCATAATGTATTTTATTGCGCAACAATATTTAGCGAAATATAATTTGTTATAGTCATTTAGATAGTTTAAAAATTCAGAACGACTAATTAATTTTGACAAAGTCCGCTAGACTAACGGAACCCAGAGTCAGAACAATTTACGAGCTTAGTGGACTTGTAATTTTTTTGGAGGTTTAATAAATTTAAGGTGGACTATATTTTAATTTCTTCTATTCCTCATGCCAAAATTATTTTGATTTTGATGACCTAGACTTTTGATCCAAGAAGGCTTTGACCTTATTTTAAAAATAAAATTATGAAAATTACGAGCTTCTAGCTAAAGAAGATATTGCCCTTATTTAAAAGGAAACATAGAAATTACGAGCTTTTAGTTCATGAAGGCTTTGCCCTTATAGTAATATACAAGATTTGACATTTAGTATGTTTAACTTAAACATTGGTTATTTGTGAAAGTAAAATCATATATGAGGCGTTTCATGTCAACTCTCCAAGCACGGCGTGCGAGCGCCAAAACACGCTGTGTTCAACTCGTGATTAAACTACCTAAATGAACTCAACAAAAATATGTAAAACATAGATTTTGTGTATTTATTTCTCAGCTTTCCAATAGTGTAAGTATTTTTTCAGAAATTTTTTATTTTCACCTTTAAAAAATATAAAATATGGTATATCTCGAAAAGTGTATTTTTAATATTTTTTTTAATACTTTTAATCGAAAGCTGAGGAAATTTTACATAGAAATCAATGTTTTGCACAGAGTGCAAATAATATTTACTATAAGATATACAACGCGAAAAAGAAGACGTACCGCCGCTCCGGCGCGCCCGGCCTGCCTTACCCCGCGCGATACTTCGTACATATGCACATAGTTTAAATATTACTCGCTAGGTGGATTATACTTCAAAATCATTGTTCTGCATTAAAATGGTCTCAGTTAGTTTATATTAATGCAAAGATTTTTCTGTGCATTAACTTTAAGAATTTTATAAAAATATTTATATCGTCATTAACCTTGATTCGATCCGATCTTTGAAAAAGATTATTTTATTTCCTATTAGATTGGTTTATGTATAATAAATATGGATTTTCAATTGAAATTACAATGCATAAATCCTTTGTCGAAAAGTAATCATTATACGAGAAAGGATTTATTAAACTTCCCAGTTT
>UELU01126914.1:0-12234 GCA_900490025.1 Megastigmus dorsalis
ACAGCATTGCCCTGTACACCGACGGGAGTAAAATTCCAAATGCAAATTGTGTAGGTTCAGCTTGTATATGCCCATACCTTGACAAGCAAATAACAAAAAGCATTGATAGACGAGCCTCCATATATACTGCTGAGTGCATCGCACTAAATGACGCCATAGATCTTGTCTTAAGTCAAAAAAACACAAACTTTTCAATTTTTTCAGACTCATTCAGTGCTCTCCAGGCATTAAGCTCTACTGACATTAATATAAAAACTAATGATTACATTTTTCAAATAAAACAGAAATATAATGAATATACTGAAAAAAAACCCTACAAACAACATACAGTTTTATTGGATACCCTCCCACATAGGCGTACAGGGCAATGAAATAGCAGATCTTGCGGCAAAAACGGCGACAATGTCAAACATATGTGATATCACAGTCATTCCGTTTACTGATTTATATCAGATATTTAAGAGCTCATCACAACTCAAGACCAGGGAAACGCTGATTATGGAAAGCCTTACAAAAGGGAAAAAGTACTTCAACAATTACTATTCAGAAAATAAAGTGCCATGGTTTGCTCATAAAAAACTTGCTAGAGACTTTATAGTCACAATTAATCGTTGCAGGGCGAACCATTATAATTTGGCGGAGTCCCTCTCTCGTATTAAAATCATCTCTGACCCTAAATGCAAATGCGGATACGATCAAGAAAACTTGAACCATGTACTGTGGCAATGTGAATTGTACAACGCTCATAGACATAAATTATTGCGTGATCTACGAAAATATAAAATTCAACTACCACTATGCGTCGAAACTCTTATTGCAGGACCGAACTTAGAGGCTTGTCACTCGATCATGGCGTTTTTACGAAAATGTAGCTTGAACATATAAAGTATGACTTGTACAATGCGCCAATGTATATAAGTATGTATAAATGTAACATATGTAAAAATGTACTTATGAAAGCAACCATTGTAAGTGGAACAAACTTCCTATGAGGTTTCAGTACTTTAATAAAAAAAAAAAAATATAACAAATCTTACCCTAAATACTATAATTAACTATTTTTTCTTTGCAGTATTATTTTACTAAAGCCACATAGCTTCACTATTTTTACCTACTTTTTAAAATTAACGAAGTATAAGAAAGATTGCACATCTTTTTTAAGAAAAAATAATTAAAATAAGTACATTCTTCCGAAGGAGCGTTAGCGACCGAGGAATAGTAGCTTGTAAGGATAAATTTGATAACACAACGAATTAAGAATAAAAGCGATTTGTTTTGTATACTGGCCGAATACGACGCAGATGAAAGTAAACTAACTGAGTGCATCAATATTATAAATCCAATCAACACAAAACCGAACATTTAAAATTTAAAGAAACAAATAATTTACAAAATCGCTATCCTCCAAGACAAGACTATAAAGGAGGCAGCGATTCAAAATAAATAAACACAATGCAAGGACACGGAACGTGAGCATAAGAATTATAAATCTACAAATAAAAATGAAGCTTCAAAAACCCGATATAATGAAAATTAGAAGTTTTGGAATTTCGATAAACACTTTAACCCTTTCAGTCACAGACGCCCATATATGGGCGTCTTAATTTTTTTCCTTCTTTTTTTCATATTTTTCAAAATTGATGCAGGATTTTGAAATTTTTTGCTTTTTTAGGTATTACTGTACCTAGACTATTGAGTCATGGAGATATTTTGTGAATATATGATTTTTTATAATTATTATAAATAAACAATTGTCAAAAAACATGGGTTTTTGAGAATTTAATACGTTAGCGGTCAAATTTAATAAGTGATATATGCTTTTTATGATTGGAATTCTTTGATTGATGAACAAAGATTATAGAATCGCCATTAGGTTTGCGCAAGCCAGTATGGCGGATCCAATATGGCAGCCATAATAAAAAAAAGACGAATTTTCAAAAAAAAAGCTCAAAATTTTGAAATAAATATTTTTTTTATATAACTGTCATTTTTCATGATATTTATAAATATTTATTTATTCACTTGTTTGTAACTATTGAGTATGGTAGATCCAATATGGCGATGATACTTTCATGAAGAATGAGTATTTTGTACAGCGAAGAATAAAACTTTTTGAAATTACTTTTATTACTTTAGTCAATTCTGAAACTTTACTTTGCTATAAGTTTTTATAATCAAATTCACCAATAGAGGGCGTATTAGACTTTTTACTGCCCACAAGAAAGTTTTACCCGTAAGTGTATATAGGTCAGGGAATCGAGACCTAAGAATAAATTCTAATATTATCAAAACTGAACGTTGCAATGGAGTTCGCTGATATTCCAAGTGGAGAAGAAAGTGAAGACAATGAATACGATAATGATGATGATTTAGAAAATAGCATAACTTCGGATATTTCTGAAAATCATATTGATAATAGTCTGAATGAACAAACAATTTCTTCAACGGAATATCATTTATCTAATGAAAATTATAGCTCTATTGAATATGTAAGTGACGATGATACCCCATTGAATGAAAGACTAGACGCTTTAGACGGTATTTGTGATAATAGGAAAAGAAAATTTCATGTACAGACATTTTCTGAGCATTGGGGACCAAAATTACCTACTGATATCACTTCGCCATCACAAATCTTTCTCTATCTACTTTCTGACAATATGATTGATCAAATAGTTGATCAAACTAATTTATACGGGCAACAGAAACATAGGTCATTTGAAAAAACGAGTAAGGAAGAAATTCGAAAATTTCTAGGCATAAATATTATGATGGGAATAAATAAATTACCCTCCATAAGAGACTATTGGTCTTCTAATATTCAATTGCATAACACATATATAAGCTCTATTATGCCTCTAAATAGGTTTTTTACTCTTCTTTCCCATATGCATTTGAATGATAATAGTGCAATACCACGTAGAGGTGACCCTAATTATGATAAGCTCTACAAAATAAGACCCTTACTGATAACCCTCTCCCAAAATTTTTTGTCATATTATGAACCTTCTGAAAAACAATCTATTGATGAGAGCATGGTAAAATTCAAAGGCAGAAGTTCTTTGAAGCAGTACAATCCGCAAAAACCGATAAAAAGGGGGTTTAAAATTTGAGTGAGGGCTGATCAATACGGTTTTGTGTGTGAATTTCAAATATACACAGGGAAAATAGAAGGAAACGCGGAGAAGCAATTAGGTGAGAGAGTTGTTAAGGATCTGACGTTGAATATTGTTACCAAAAATTATCAAGTTTATTTTGATAACTTTTTTACAAGTATTGATTTGATGCTTGACCTGAAAAGTAAGACTATATTAGCTTGTGGAACCATCAGATCCAATCGTAAAAGCTTGCCGAAGATCCAAGTAGCTGATAAAAATATGAAAAGGGGAGAGTATGAGTTTCGAATCTCATACAAAGGTCTTAGTTGGATAAAATGGAAAGATAATAAATCTGTCCAAATTTTATCGAATTTTCACGATCCTTGCATGATCACTACTGTAGGCAGATGCCAAAAAAATGGTACCATCATCAGTTATAATTGTCCGCAAGCAATTAGAGATTACAATTCTCATATGGGCTTTGTAGACAAGGCAGATGAGCTAAAGTCTACCTACGAGATAAGTCGAAAAAGTAAAAAGTGGTGGCACCGAATATTTTGGCATTTAATTGATGTAACAGTGACAAACTCGTTTATCATTTGGAAACAAAATAATCCTGGTGCTAAGACGATTTTGAAAGATTTTCGATTGAACCTTGTTTCTCAACTTATTGGATATTCAGAACACCAACCCCTGGTAGAAAACCAAAGCTAAATAAACTTGTGACAAAGAAACCGAATGTTTGCAATGAAATAAGATTTTCTCAAACGCCTCATATTCCAACTATGTTGAAATCTCGACGACATTGCGTTTGCTGCAGTACTGCAAAAAATCGAGTCAGAACTTTTTTTTTGTGTACTGTTTGTAATTTCCCGTTGTGTATAAAAAATACAAAAAATTGTTTTGCAATATATAACAGAAAATTGTAAATATATTTTATACATACATAAAAATAAAAAAAAAATGAAAAAAAGCAAAAAAATACAAAAAATACAAAAAAAATACAAAAAAAGATTGAAAAAAAAAACAAAACAAAACATAACTCTGCCGTAGCCGGTCCCCAGCCCGTGTGTGTCTAAAGAGGAGGGTGTTTTGCAATCATATTCGTCAGTCATATGAAAAAATTATCAAAATCTTCACTACTTTGCAAGAAATAATTAAATTTGTGACTACAAGGGTGCTTTTCACCCCATTACAAGAGTTGTTTTTTGATATTCCATTTTTTAGACTTTGGATTTGGATTTAGCGTTGAAAAATACATCAAAAGCGTATATTTGGAATACTTTGTAGGGGATAATTAAATTTTGTTGCTTAAGGGTGGTTTGCGGCCCATTACAAAGGTTGATTTTTGAATTTTCGTAATTTAGACCTCAGATTCAGTTTCAGCGTTAAAAAATACGTCGGAAACCTATATTTACACTTTTGGACCAATTTACCTGAATTGTGTGACTGAAAGGGTTAAGAATCATAAACAGCGTGATCGATTCAATAAACTTAGATGTCGACGCAGAATTAGACAAATTATTATTATCCATAAACGATGAGTCAGAAAACTAAAAGCAGTCGTAAATGGTAACAAACGAACTGATAAAATCCAAAACGACAATACTTTAAAAATCGCATCAATTCTTGAAGATCCCCAAGGCGAATTGCGATATGATATCAAGCCAGAAGGTTTAAATTCAATAATTATACTGTGCCCTGAAATCGAAATAAAAATAGAAGGAATAAAAGTAAATGCCTTAATTGATCTGGGAAGTGAAATAACATGTTTATCGGAAGAATTTTACTTTAATAACATTAAGGGATTGAAAGACAAACCGAAAATACCTATAAGTTATAGTAATATAGTTCCAAAATTAATTAGAGATTGTATCATTCAATACGATACTCTGAAATCTTTACAAATGTTGATAGATACAAGATTCAGCGAAATAAGATTATCTATAAATGAAAATTATGAAAAAATACCGTACACAGACGAGAACTTGAAACTCAAAAGAGTATAATGCTATGTACGTGGAATTGAAAGAAACCTTTGAAGAACATTTTCAAAATGATTATAATCGAGAAAAAGAAATCGAATTCATGAATTTGGAATATGATAACTTGTATGCTATTTCGGAGCACGAAATACACGAGAAATTCATATCAAAATATAAAAGGAAGTCATAAAGTAAAATTAATTAATCTTATTGTAAAGTATAAAGTCATATTTGAAAAGAGACCTGGAGCATTAATAAACTATGAGCATAGGCTAAATCTAAAGGATGAAGATCAGTTTTTTTCTAAACCTTACCCAGTACTACTAGCTTATCATGATGAAGTTAAAGTCGAGATAAACAAAATTTTAAAAATGGGTGTAATAAGGTGATCAAATAGCCAGTATACATAAACCCGATAGTTATCGTAAAAAAGAAAGATGGATCAATTCGTTTATGTTTAGACGCTCGAAAGTTGAATGAGAAATTAGTAAAAAATTATGACGCGCCTTGTGGCGTTAAAGATATTTTCGTAAGATGCAAAAATAAAAATTTTATGAGCACTTTAGATTTAACAAGTACCTATTGGCAGATTCCATTAGCCGAAAAAAGTAAAAAATTTACTGCTTTTATATGTGATAACGAAGTTTACGAATTTAATGTAGCAGTATTTGGTGAAAAAATCAGTAGCGCAGCCCTCAAACAACATTTAGTACACATGCAAAAATTATTCGAAAGATTTCTTAAATGGTTCAAAACGAAGCTCATTTTTTAGGACATATAGTTTCCGCAAACGGATTAAAACCAGAACTGGATAAAATTAAACCAATAAATAATTTTAAAATTCCAAGAAATGAATATAAACGATAATTACAAACTTTTTTGTGGTACGTAAATTTTTATACGAAAGTTAAAAGAAATTATTCCGTAAAAACAATTGCATTAATAAAATTATTAAAAAAAGGAATCAAATTTAAATAGGAAAATGAACAACAATTAGCGTTCGAAAATATAAAGAAACTATTTGATGACAATATTATTCTGCAATTCGCAGTTCCATAGAAACTCGCTGATCAAAGGAGTGCAAGGAACATTCTTTTCAACGGAGAAACAAACACTAGACGCCAGTACAGGCATATCAAACACCTGCTCACTGGTACCTCTGCGACCATTCTTGGATGAGAAGGGCTTGCTGCGCGTCGGTGGAAGACTGGCCCGATCAACGCTTCCCTACGCAGAAAAACACCCGGTCATATTGCCCAAAACCTCAGCGTTCACCAAACTTCTCATTGTCTACGCTCATCAGCAAACTCTGCACGGAGGTAGTCAACTTCCGCTCAGCCTTTTACTACGGACATTTTGGATACTACACGCGAAGGTATCTCTACGCTCAATAATCAAAAACTGCGTTCGGTGCGCTCGCTGTAATTCAAGGCCCCCAAAGCATCTAATGGGCTCCCTAACACCGTTTCACGTTGAAGATGCACGGCCCTTTCTTCGCAGTGGTGTCTACGATGCCGGTCCTATCGATGTACGCATGTCAAAGGGACGAGGAAATAAGTCATACAAGGGTTATCTCTGCATCTTTATATGCCTGTCCATGGAGGCAGTGCGCATCGAGATAGCCTCTGACTTGACTACGGCCGCCTTTGTTGCCGCATATAAAAGGTCCACAGCCGACGAGCCGAAAGAGCCGACGCGGAGTTAAAGAGACTCTTCCAGGAGGCGAGTACAATGCAGGGAGTAGGACAGTATCTTGAAAATGAAGGGATAAACTGGAAATATATCCCGACAGGAACACCGTACCATGAAGGGTTGTGGGAAGCGACCGTTAAATCTTCGAAAAGACACTTACGCAAAGTAATCGGAGATACTACTCTGACTTATGAGGAGCTCTCCACTCTCACCACTCAGGTAGAGGGTTTCCTGAACTCCAGTCCACTGTTTGTACTAAGTTCTGATGGTAAGGATGCACCACCGATTACTCCAGCCCATTATTTGATTGGAGGCGCGTTAACCATCCCACCTGAGTCCTACGACGAAGCCGAAGGCAACATCAATCCAGTTAACCGATGGCTGCTTATAACCAAAATAAGGAACCAATTTTGACGATGCTGGCGCCGCGACTACCTACAGATCCTTCAGCAACGGAATAAATGGCGCAAAGCCAATGCAAATATTGCTGCAGGAGACGTCATACTGTTAGTCAATGAAGCCACGCCACCGACCAAATGGGCATTAAGATGAATAATCACCACTTTCCCGGGCGGCGATGGACTTGTACGGGTCGTAGAAGTCAGCACCGCGAATTCTACCCTCAAGAGACTCATAACTGAGATTTGCAAGTACCAGTACTCAACGAAAATTCAACACCCGAAGAATTTAGCGAAGTGTAATGATCAAGACATTTATTAACTTTAATTATTTAAACATTTTTGTCACGGCGGGCTGTAGCCTAGTCTGTAAAAATTTCTAATTATCATACGATGTAATTAATTTTGTTCAAATTTACTCGATTAATGTAATACTCATTTTCACTTATGCTTAGTTTAATCAAATAAAACGCGATGCTGCTTTCATATAAATCGGCACGATCCTCGCACCGAAGCGGGCGGAATGTTTAAACGGGTACGTTTAAATTTGTCGGTACAATATGTAACTACCGCGCGAACGCGTCTTCACCTCTGCAGACCGTCACGTCGCTACGCGAAGCATCACGCGCTACATTCGCATTCGTGCTAGGTCCATGTTCACAGATGTACATGCTAAGAGCACGAAAATTTTCGTAAGTTAAAGTAGAGTTAGGAGTTGGTGCAATAAAGTTTGTGTTTCAATAAGTGTGTCCACAGTTATCCAATATTCCCGTTATCCGCTTAATTAAACTCACACGCAAGCAATCAGGAAGCTCCACGTGTAAGAACAAGAGTAGATAATCATAAAATAGTTTTGCCCGAAGGCATCATCGAGAACATGATTTTAGAAACACATGAAAGATACGATCGAGTAGGACCAAGAAAAATATATTTAATTTTAATGGAGACATTTTTTGCTCCAAAGTTAAGAACAAGAATCCAATTAATATTAAAAAAATGCGACATATGTCAGCGAAATAAAATATATTTTCACGACTATAGATGTTTTTTCTAAATTCGTTGTTTTTTATGAAATGAAAAATGCAACAACGACAACAGTAATTAATAAGGTAGTTAATAATTATATCGAAAAATATGTAAAGCCGAAAGCGATAATTTCAGATCACCGCACTCATTTTACGGCGAAAAGATGGACAGAAAAATTAAGCGAAATAGCGATAAAACCTATTTTTTCATCAGTAAGACATACGCAAAGCAATAGTATTGAACAAGTCCATAGAGAGATAGGAAGATTTTTTACAACCATGGTAGGTGAAAAGCATTTTGGATGTGCAAGATACCTTAAAATAATTCAAAAGATATTAAACGAAGCACACCACGAGACTACGGGTCTCATAACAACAGAATCACATTTAAAACAAAAACCGAAACGATTTTGTGGAAAATATCTGAATCTGTCAGGAATAGACAATACCACCATGGAAAGAAAAATATTTCTAGCACGTGAAAAAAATGCACAAAAAATTGTAAAGCCAGCAGAGAAGCAAAATGCGCAGCGAATTCACTTTACATTCGATTTAGGTGAAGTCTTACTAAGAGCAAATAACGTTTCAGACGCACAAGGAAATAAAATCGCGAAATTTTTTAGCGAATATAAAGGTCCATATGTAATATCTAGAAAACTAAATGTCTACACATATATGTTAAGTTACGACAACACTAAGAAAGAAGAGGGAAATTTCACATAACAAATTTAAAATCATACTATATTTGAGTAGGTAAATTTAATTGTAAAAAGACACTTATACGCGCGAGGCAAATTATGATGCTCTGGACTACTTTCTATACGGACTACGCGATCCACCGGAGTATAGAGTAGCACATTTGAGACCAGACTGTCATCAAGTTGCTATATCAGCGGCAGTAATATTAGGATATAAGACGCGAAATCAAGGGATCGAGATACCGAGTCTTTTTCATAACACGTATCGAACACCCGGAATCACTCCATGGCCATTATCTAGTCCGATAATTCAGAACCAAGTTACTTTAAGCAAAGCGCAGGTAAAATATCAGAGTCGACACCATGCAATACCAGTACGTCCGACTGGAGCAAAGAGGACGTTCTAGCCGACATTGTGGAGAGAGTAAAGGCACGACTAGCCTTCCAACAAGAACACGAAGACGTTGGGGTGCGAGCCACAACGACAAGAAAAGTCTGCAAATAATGCCATGAATGAGGTTGTTCATCGGGAATAAGAGTATTTCTCGTTGAGTTCAGTTCGGCTCGATTTTGAAGCCGTCCCCGAGCTGGAATGCGGGGGGAGAGTCGACGCGCGAGCCAGTCAGATTGGTTTTCATGCATTCCTGAAATCTCGCGACTTTGTCGTCGCGCGATGCTATTGTCATAACCGGACGGCACCAGTTTTACCACACTAGAGCAAGTACTCTCCCCTCTTTCTCGCTTCAATGATTTGTAATTTTCGGCGGGTCCACGCTCGCACCGGCGAGCTAACTCGCCTCCGGATGCACATCCAGCACACTCCTCGGCTAGCGCCTTGCATTTGAGCTCCGATATTTGAGGATTTGTCCGAGACGCTCGGCCTCGAGTATTTATAATAAATCAGTTACAATGCAATTAAAAATTAAGTGAAATTTATTGAACGAATTCATTCTTTACTGTCCCAATCCAAGTCATCTAGCTTCGACGATCATCCGTGTACTTCGGAACACAGGTCATGTTGAGGCCAATTGTAAAAGAAAATCCTATAACACACGAATCTGCGAATTTTGCTATGTACGAGGACATATTTTTGAAAAATGCTACCGTTACGAAAAAAAACTGTAGTTCTAACTACACAAACTCTGTAGTATGAACTACAGAGAATGTGTAGTTGTAACTACAGAAAATACTGCAGAAAGCTGTAATCAATACTACAGAAAATGTGTAGTAAATTCGGACTACAGAAATAACTACACAGTAGGATCGTAAGCAAAATCGCTCGAATATTATTTATTTATAAATACATCGCCTGTTTTTATTGTAAAAGATGACTAGAATTAATTAGAATAAAACAATAATTAAAAAAAAAGGAAAAAAAATAAAAAAATAAACTTGACCCTGCCGGGACTTGAACCACGCACCTTCGGATTATCAGTCCACAATGACTTCTGACACGCTCAGATAATTCTGACCAATACTGATTCTGATATACATGAACTGTGTAGAATATAACAGTTGCATATGGAAATATAATTCTGCGAGTAATATATGTATAATCAAAATCAGTATTCACGATGAATTCGAGGAACTGATTACTATATATAGAACATATTGGTAGAAGCTATTTCTATTTATAGTTTCCTAGTATAAAGATATGTAATAATAGCATCCATACAAATGATAGATTTAAATATTCATGTTCTAGAATTCTATTTAAAGTAACCAATTAAAGCCGATAAATAATGGTCCGTGGAAACTTAAAATTTTGTCCGTTTTGCTGAAACTTAAACCAATTCTGAAATAAATGCGAAGGAAGGATAGACTGGATTGATTTCTGCTCCGTCCATTATTTATCGGCTATAATATAGTTACTTCGAAAATAATTCTAGAACATGAATATTTAAATCAATGATTTGTATGGACGCTATTATTACATATCTTTATACAAGGAAACTATAAATAGAAATAGCTTCTACCAATATATTCTGTATATAGTAATCAGTTCCTCGAATTCATCGTTAATACTGAGTTTGATTATACAGGGCGTTCCGATATTGAACGTAAATAAGGGTACTACGAGATAGAGGAGGAAATTCTAAGACATACGTAACTTGACAATTGAAAATTTAGAAAATCAGCCAATCAGTTCACGCCGCCGTTATCGTGCCGGCGACAGGGGAGAGAGTGGGCGGAGCTTCCGCGCTACGGCAGAAGCAACGGGCAACGGGAAAGAGAGCGCGCCTAACCTTCCCTGTTCTATTGGCTTAGCTGAAAACATAGTCGTTCACTGTTTTGACATGCAAGTCCGTCGTCTGTGTCTTCTCACACGTATCACGCGTGAAGCGGGCTTGTGTTGGTCACGTATCCTGTACAAGTATGTGTCTTTGAGGCGTCTCAGCGTATCGATACACAATTCGCAAATATAAAATGGCGTGCGAATATCTATTCATATAAGGATTTGATGTTTTCTATTTTAATAATTAAAATCTAGACATAAACATTAAAACAATGTTAAATCAAAAAAAAATTAACTAAATGAATTTGGTTCTTTAGCAAAACTACTTATTTTCTTCAGAAATCCATGTTCTTGAAACGATTTCTGATTAAGAAAATGCAACTGCTTATTATTATTTAATGAGTAAATAATAAGTAATTACTAAGAAAAATATTAGTTGCTGAGAAATAAATAAATCAAATATAAAAAACTGTTTCTCAACTAGCTGCGCGTTATCGTATAAGAGTGTGAATATCCGATGCATTCCAAGAGACGGGAAAGGGGCGGAAAAATGGGACTAATTATGATTATTTATTCATAAATAGGAAAAATGAATATTTGCAATAAGATTAATGAATTTATCATGCTGTTAATCGGTCTCGAGCTTGTTTTTCGATATCAAGTGCTCGAAAAAAAAATCTACAAGAGATTAATTGTTCCGTCGTAACAGATGTATGTATGTGTGTGTGAATGCGCGCGACGGTCGGCAACACCGCGCGAGCCAGCTTCAGCGTTACAGCGCTGGGACTGGCCCGCCACCGCGAGGGCGCGATGGCAGCACAAGCGAGTGCTGGTTTCCGGCGAGCGCTCTTGTCGGCGCCAGTTCTCGGCAGTCCGTCAAGTACGCTACACGCGTTCTTCTAAGCTCCGTAAAATTTTCCTCCCACAAAGACGCACGACCAACGTACTGCGCAAAGTGAAGAAGGAAAGTATCAATTAGTTCCCCAGTTAGGTAGAAAAGACGCACGACCAACGTACTGCGCAAACAAACAAACAAATTAACTGATAGAAATCTCGCGCTTCTTTACCGCGCGTATCCATCTTTGTTCGCGCGGCGTGGTCG
>UELU01126927.1:0-22332 GCA_900490025.1 Megastigmus dorsalis
TGCCAATGAATTGGCAGCGGTTTTTATATTTGTAGCAGAAGGTAAGTAATGCCGTTTTTCTACTTATCTACATGATGGCGGACTACTTGATTGGCCTTCCGTATAAATACGATAGATGGCCTTACTAATAATTAAAAAGTAATACCAAAT
Source organism: Megastigmus dorsalis (assembly GCA_900490025.1). NCBI lineage: Eukaryota > Metazoa > Arthropoda > Insecta > Hymenoptera > Megastigmidae > Megastigmus > Megastigmus dorsalis. The sequence continues at coordinate 151 of UELU01126927.1, forward strand.
AAGAGAGCCGTCCTTGGCTTAGTGGGTAAGGCGCTTGCCTGCTAAACAAGGCGACTCAAGTGGTCGTGGGTTCGATTCCCGTCTGAAGCCCGGAAATTTTTCGGGTTTTTTTCGGATTGAAAAAGTACCCATGACTGCGATATTGAAAGAAAAAGTCCCACTGGGCATTGTTTCAGATAAAGAAAAAAGTCCCTCTGGGCAAAACATCGAATTAAAAAAGTCCCTTTGGGCAATATTGAAAAGTTTCACTGGGCACAAAGATTTGAAAAAAGAAAAAGTCCCACTGGGCAAAGATACAGTATCATGGCTAAATGTGCAGAGTTCACCATGGCCAATAAAACCCAATAAAAAAAAAATACCAAATAAGGACTCTCCGCTCGAATGGCGGTCGAACTGCACAACGGGCTCTCCTCACATAATTTGGAAAGGTGTTCTTCAAACAGTGGCGGATCCAGAGGGGGGGGGCGATAGCCCCCCCCTAACAGTAATAGTTTCTTTTAAAAAGATTTTCAAATAAAATCCACATTTTAAGCTCTACAGATATCATAATACGAAAAAAAAAGGTCATCGGTTATACTACTTTACTTTCGCCCCCCCTAAATAGCGGGTCTGGATCCGCCACTGTCTTCAAATAAGTTTTTGTAATGTTTCATGAGTGGAGTGTGATAATGGATTGGTCAAGTGATGGATTTTTGCTTAAAAGAGCGCGTGAAAAGTGCTTCAAAATGGCTGCTGTTGAAATAAGTGAGACCTCGCAGAATAATGATAATTTGAAATTTACGACAACCGGATATAAAGATACATTTACAGGTCCCTTTCATATTTGGGTTAAAAACATTACATTTACAGATAAGCCTTTTAATATTTATAAAATATTAAAAGGCTCATTTAATATTTGTCAATTGTCGAAGTTAAAACAGATGGACGATTTAGAGGTTTGATTATTTTTAAAAACAGAGAAGAAGCTAACCTATCCTTAAAGGATGACAATTTTGAGAAAAATGGATTAATGACATTTATCCCTGGATTTAAAAAGTTTCGCAAAGGTGTGCTTAAGGGCATACCAATTGATCTTGATATTGAAGAGTTAAAGGCAGCTATAAAATATGATGCCATAGTAGGCGAAGTAACTAGATTAAATAGACGGAATAAAAATGCTACATCAGATGATGATAAGTGGATACCAACCACTTCAAATTTAGTTAGTTTTGAAGGCGATGTACTGCCCAATGAGATTTCTATTTATCATGTAATTACTAAAGTTACTCCATATATAAGAACTCTGTAATGTTTGAATTGTTATAAATTTGGCCACATAGCTAAAACCTGTCGTTGTAAAACTCGTTGCTCCTTATGTGGAGAATTTGAGCATAAGGATGAGCCATGTCAAGGCATCACACCAAGATGTGCCAACTGTAAGGAATCTCATGAATCAGTACACAAAGGATGTAAAATTTATGAGAAGAATGTTACTGTAAATATGAAAATGGCTTATGAAAATATTTCTTATTTTGAAGCGAGACAAGCTGTATTTGGAAAATATTCAGTTCCATCAAATTCAAAAGAAAACTTTCCTCAATATTTGAGTAATAGCATAGTGGCCTTAACTAAATCATTCAGTGAGGTTACGAAGAGCCCCAATCCACAGTTCAGATCTCTTCCACCAACTCATGGATCAGCTATTCAAATAAATAAGGAAAATAAGGATAATACTTTTACCAAAGTCGAGAAGGACAACGTAATTCTTTAGCCTAGCAGTAATGGATCAATGGGACCATCTGGCGTTACACCTAATCATCTAGCTAAAGTGTCTGATAAACTATATTATAATAGATTAAGTTTTACGAATCTTAACAAAGATAACAAAGATAAAACATATAGTAGGGTTAATACTAACAATACGACATCCAAAATTAAATCAATAGGGAAAAGTGCATTAACTAATAAGGGGAAAGCTTAAGTATAATTATATTCTCTTTTTGTCTTTATATATATAAATATATATATAATATTTATATTCTCATTTTTTATAATTGTAATCATGAATCATAATTATCCTCGACTAAAAATTTTGCAATGGAATTGTCGTAGTGTTAGTAATAAATTGATTCTTTACAATGAAGCTGACAAATATGATATAATAATTCTAATTGAAACATGGCTTAATGAAATGAAATCATTCAAACTAAAAGGATTTAATGTTATTAGATTTGACAGAGAAATTAGCGAAGGCGGTGGCTTAGCCATATGTCTTAAGAAAAATATATTTTTTGAAGAAGCCAAAATTAACTATGCTGGAAAAACATTAGAAATAGGTTCAGTATTAATTAAACTAAAGTCTGAGAATTTACTATTAACTGCTTGTTATAGAACCCAACTTGTTAATTATACGAATAATAACTTTACAGTGAATGAGTGGAACGGATTCATCAATGCAATAATGAACCATGGTTCTAAATATTTTATCATAAGCGGTGACTTTAATGCACTCCACCCACTGTGGCGAAGTAACAATCACTGTCCAAATGGCAATGTCATTACAGACAGCGTAGATTACGAAAATATTACTTTACTTAATGACAAAAGTTCCACTCATTTCACTTTATCTTATTTAGGATACTCAGAGTCAAGTATCGACTTAACACTTTGTTCACCAAATCTTCTTCCCAAGAGTAACTGGTATGTTCTGGATGATGGAAAAGTGATCATTCTCCAATTGTATTAGAAATCAATATCAAACCATTATACCAACATAGAGTTAATTGTAGATATAACTTGGAAAAAATGAACTGGGGTAACTTTCTGGATAATTTAGACCAAAATAAAAGTTTTTTCAATAGTCTTGAATTTACCAATCAAGATGTAATTACTAAATATACTACATTTATAAAATTTTTAAATGAATCAATCACCAAGTCTTTACCACAAAATCATAATTTAAACAAAACATCAAAAGTCTCTCTGAATACTGGTAACTCTGGGAATAAACGTAGATGTATTTGGTGGAATGACCAATGTGATAAAGTAGTGAGAGACAGCGTAAAGCTGTCATTAAAGCTATAAGCTATAGATACACTATCCAAAGATATATGGAAGTCAAAAGACTCGAAGCATCTGTAACAAAAATTTTACGTGAAGAAAATATAAATCTTTCAATTCTTTTTGTAACAAGGTTAGTCCTAACACTAAATCTAGTACTTTTTAGAAAATAATTAAATCTTTTAACAGTAGTTTCAAAGAAAATGATGTTAGTAGCTCAGGTAATTGTAGGTTAGAATCAAACATGCATGATTTTGTAGATAATCTCTGTACACCTAAACACATAAATACTAATGCATTAGAGAACTTAAACAATATGGATGAAAACGATAATACATGTGCTGACTTTGATGTTTTGGATAGTCCCTTCTCTTATGAAGAATTTCAGTATGTCATAAACACCAATAAAATAAATACTGCGCCTAGTTTAGATAAAATCAGCTATTTAGTCATTGAATCGTTGCATCCTGCAGATTCTTCTTACACGCCTCAAAGGCCGCCGTAGCTTCTTCGGTCCAATTGAGCTTGAAACGATCTCCCTTGGGTGCTCCCTCTAGATTTAGGTATGCTAAATAAAAATGCAGCATACCTAAAATTTTTCTCAACTACTTCGGGGATGTTGGCCTTGGAAAACTCTGAATGGCTTTCATTTTCTGCGCTGGGGGCCTGAAGCCTTCTCTGAAAATCGTGTAGCGTAGAAAGTTCACCTTGGCTTGCTCCAGCTGACGCTTGGAGAGACTGATGGTGAGCGCTGCCTTCCTGAGCCTCTCGAACAGTTTGCGCAGATGCTGCAGATGTTCCTCATCGTTGCTAGACGTAACTATTACCTATGCACACGAATGGCAGATCCTTCATCATAAGTCTAGCATTGCGCAGTTCCAGCGGCATTCCTATAAATTCTTAAAGGCCAAAAGGAGTTGTTAGAGCCGTCTTGCAGATATCCTCTTCAGCCATCGGGATCTGAAAAAAAGTGTAATCCAAGTCAATCGCTGAAAAGACTGAAGCTTGGTTGCAGTTCTTCGGCAGATCCTCTGTAAGAGATTGCAGAGACCGACCTGGCTCCTTCACTTCATTCAGGCGCCTGTACTCGCCTGTGATGCGATAGCCACCCGTGCTGCATGGCACTAGATGGATGGGACTTAACCATTGACTCGATGATGGGCGAATTACTCCTAAATCCAGCACACGCTGTATCTCCTTTTTGCTGAGGTGCTCCTTTCCTGGAATAAGCGTCTTGGCCACTCTGCTATCGGAAGTTCACGGGTCCTAATGTAGTGCGCGACCTCTAAGTCGCCCCTTTTACGACTCCTTAACAATAAATTAAAAAAGAAGCCACGGAAGTAGTTCCTGCTTCCTGCGATGACTACACTGCTTGGTCAGGGCAGGTGAGCTCACTCGACTGGCATGAGCATCGATGTCCTGCCTGTCCTCCACAGACTAAATACAGATGATGGAAGATAAACTCTGATTTTTTTAAATGATTGTCCTTGTGATTTATTTATTGCCAATGCAAATTCAAGTCTTATTGAAAACTGTATTCTCATTGGTTTATATAATATAATAATATAATCATAATACAACAGTATTTTTTCATCCATGAGTTCTGATTTTATCAATTTATATCGGATGTTAAAGGGAAGTAGAATAGGCCCTACGGTATTGGATAGAGCGGAAAATTCTAAGGGAAAATACCTCTTGTAACTTTTCGATCCGATCAATTTTTATTGAGTAATCATCGATTGAAAATTAGCCGAGCGGGCTGATCAGAAGAGAGCTACAGCGGGAGTCGAAGCGCCAGGCGGGCGGAGTGAGACAGCCCGGCGAGTATCTCTACTATTGTTCTCTCCTGATTGGCCCGCTGGGTTAATTTTCAATCGATGATTACTCAATAAATATTGATCGGATCGAAAAGTTACAAGCGAGTTTTTGACTTAGAATTTTCCGCTCTATCCAATGCTGCAGAGCGATTTCTACTTCCCTTTAACACCTTGTATACATCATACGGGATTCGCCATCTTAAATTAGGGAAATCCGTCACTACATTTAATTTTCGAATTCATCAAAATGCAGAACTCTTATGTATGAAATTACGAAAAAATCTATAATTTTTATGGTTTTCAACCCGCCATATTGGATCTGCCATCTTTAAAGATATCCACTGTATTGCTACATATTCAAGAGGGTATTGTTTATTTAGAAAAACTTTTTTAACGGAGATAAATACGTATTATTGTTTTTGTTTGTTTTAGAATTCCGATTGATTTCATTAATTTCGTACGATTTCATAATATGACACTCATATGATTGCACATGACTTTCATAATATTTTTTGTAAACAAATTTTGTATCATTTTATATGAATCATGTTAATTCAATGATTTCACTTTGATGTAGAACTGATTACAAATGGTAGGGTTAACTGATTTCTAAGAAAAAATATAGACCCTCGGAAAAAATCGCTGCCATTTCATTAGTATTTAACTTTTACTTAATATGATTTTGAATGTGTACTAATATTAATATTATAATCTGAACAGAAAATATTTGAGTCAACTTTTTTGTTAAATAAAAATCTTTAAAATTCAATGGCGTTACATTTATTGATTTAACCAACGAGCGAACGTTTGCGCATGAGAAAAACGGGTGAGAAAATGTCACATATGACCTAAGGGTTCAATTTATTTCTTACTCATGCAGAATCGAACCGTATTTTGTGCATAGCTTGTGAGAAGTTCAATTTAACGCATGTGGTGTGTCATAAAACAACCAATAATAACCTAACCTATAAAAATCCAATTTTAAGAATAATACAATAACTAACAAATAAATTTTAATGAAAAATATTGTAAATAATAAGTAATTGAAAACTCTTTTAGACATATATTATAAATTTTTATAAGTATCATTCATAAAAGAAGAAATTTTAGAAAAACATTAAACATTAAAAAATCTAAATTTCAACAATCTATTTTTCACCATAAATCAAAAGAAAATCATCAAATAAAAAAAACTTTTTTGAGTAAAAAAAAAACAAAAAGAAATGAGAGGTGAAACGTCAAAATCGCTCTATCCATGGCTTGAAATACATTCTTATACATGCATACACACACACACACACTACCCAAGATTGACGAAAATAAAATTTCTTATGATCACAACGGTTTATAAGGAACTTTAAAGTAAAACAAATTAAAATTTAGTTGTAAAAAATATTTATTTAATATTATACTATTTATCGACAATATTACATTATAAATAAATAATTGCATAATTATTAAACTATAACTTTTACAATCATATGACAAAACTTACTTAGGGAAACAAGGGTGATTTTCTCATTTTTCTTTTCACAAAAGTCGTAAATTGAGCCATGTCCTCTGCGTTTCTCGACCATACATTCTTGAAATTCAGGTTCAGGAGGCCAAAATACGTATAATAAGCTTTGGTGTAGGTGTGGCACTCAGATTGCTCTGAAATACTATATGAGCCCCTAGATTGAACACACATCATTTGTGGATACCTTTGCATTTCGATTTCAGTAAATAATTTTGAGCAGTAGCAGACCTCCATAAAAAAGTTCAAGCTTTTCTTTATTTCAAATAGTTATTGAATCAGGAAATCTTTATAAGATCAAACTTTTGTTTCAAATTAAATTTTTCCACCCTCGAAATAACAAGATTGTATATTACCTCTAAACATTGAATTTCATCTGGATCTCGCATGGTTATCGTTCTTTATTTTCTTCTTCAATTTATGAAACAACAAGTCGATTTAATTGATATTGAACGACAAAGCGATCCACATTTAAGTGTGATCTCCAACAATCATGTCGATGTATAAAATTTTATTAAAAGTCGATCCCAACTTCAGCCTCGAATAAGTACAAAAGCGTCACGCCTCTATACTTAATCGACCGTATACAACTTGGCTTTATCCACCATACCCCAACCTATCCACCCATAAGAATCGAAAAAGTTTAACACCTTCAAATTCACAAAGTTCAGTGCACCTCCCTATGTACCCATCGTCGTACATAATCTGCGCATATAAAGATTAAACCAAGAGCTTCCACACACAGCTATGTAATATACGCAATACACGCAGCAAAGGGGAAAGCTTTTTCGCGAAGCAACGTTGCCTCTCGGACTAAAAAAAAAGTAAAAGAGGAGTGGAAAAAGAGTGGAACGCGCCGTCGGCTCTCGGATGATTTGCTCTCGCGCGCTTACGCATATGCCGTGGCACAACCTGTGTGTATATATGTGTGTGCGTGTAAGCGAGAAGGAAAGGGGCATTTTCAATTCGCGACGCCGCGTTGAAAGGCTGTAAATCAGCGTTTAACGGGCTTTAGCACGTTGCGCGGAGCAGCAGCAGCAGCAGCAGCAGCAGCAGCTCGCTCGGGGAAACAAACTCAGCGCTCGCGAGACGCTCATCGTATATAAACACGCAAAACTCTCTCGCCTGTTATATTCCTATACACACACATACATATATATATATGTGTGTGTGTGTGTGTGTGTGTGTGTGTACTTATGCATAAGTATAAGTGTGTATAGAGGCGTGTGCGAGAGCGGGTATAAGCGACGCGAGTATAACGAAAGTCGTTGCGGCGCTTTATGCGCGAGGATAAATCGGCTGTGCTGCTGCTGCTGCTGCTGCGCTCGCGTATAGTATATACTTGGAAATCGAGTGAAAGTAAATCTTGCGAGATTCTTTTCCTATAGGTACTGCAACAGTCGCGTCTGGGGCGCGTTTTACATGTACGCGTGTATACGTGTGTGTATGTGTCGTGGATGAAGTATGGGCCGCTCGTAATCATCGGTTATATCCGCGTGCAATAAATTTATCTAGCGCCCCCTTGGAGTGAAAGCTCGCGGAGCGAGCCGCAGCCCGTCGTATTATTATATACTTATTGACAGCTCGTGTACGCTCGAGACATGTTTAAAGCCCAGAGTTTGTATATATAGGTGTGTGTATGTGTGCGTGGGTGTGTGTAAGCTCTTGTCTTCCGTGAACAAAGACTGGGAATGAAAATCGTTTTATTGAGTGTCACTGGAGTTGGGTGTGCATATTCTAGGGGCTTTAAAAGAATGATAATTTATTATTGCTTACATATGCGAGACAAAGAGTTAGATTCCATGCGGAGTAATAAACAAGCGTTTTAATGGCTTTTGATCTGCATTTTGTGCAAATAGAATCAACCGATTTCTAGATGGTCTAGATCAATATCACAAAGTCAGTATAATAGTGTCTAATGATATTAAGAAGAGTAGGGAGAATAAAGACAGAACCTACTCTCAATGCCTAACGAAACATAAATAAAGGATTAAAATTATGCATATGTTGAACCTTGAAAACTATTTTTGTGATACTCAAGTAGATAATGTCGGTTATGATAAGGCAATAGTTTGATATGTAATTCTGTCAACTCTTCATTTAAGTATGCCTTTGTAAAAATCGAAGACTTTTATGAAGTCAAATGTTTTATAGCTCTATAAATCAAATTGCTTATGCATTTTTTAACTAATTTGGACTCTTTTACAGTGTATGAAATGGTTAGTATATATATATACAGTGAACAATTGAGATACAAAATTATAAAATCCATCCTGTTTGTTGATCAGTAGAAGTTTGGTAATTCAGCAATTTTATTTCAAGAATTTTTAATATACTGTTTATACACTACTTTTTTTAAGTATTTTCAGTAGTTAAAATAATGAAATATCAACGCAGTTCTCTTTACGTCGTTTTTACAGCATATCATAAAATTAGCAATTTTAATCACGTTTTCCTAATTGTAACTCATATTTCGATCTGTATACTCTGTCATTATTGATATGTGCTAAAACAATGTTTTAAAATTACCTTGCTTACCTTGCCGTGGAAATTTTGCGCATTGAATCGTTGATTTAATGTTTACAACGAATCGAATAATTTGTAACGGCGCATAAATGCATGAGGCAAAGCTTTATTGCTTCTAATTGACAATACCTCACATTATTGAGCGAAAAAAAAAATTGGTGGTCAATTAAAAGTGATTTATTGAAATTACACGTCTCGATAACATGTTTTTCATAGCGCGGTGCAGATAAAAAGATTAATTTTTTTGTTACGCCCAAGTAGGACGTGCATATATCGAACAATTAAATTATAAAAATTTATTCCCCAGAAAAAGTGCGGGGAATATTTATGACGAGCAAACAAAACAAATATGAAATACGCTTGCACTGGCGCGATGTGCACAATATACTTTATTGTACACATGGCTTATATAACGCAACGCTATATATTTTCGAACAAAAAAAGAAGTAACATTTTGCCCTCCGTGCATTATTTATAACTTAATTCTGTCCCGGGATAAATGATTACGCGTTTTGCGCGCAGCGGTAAATCATCGGCTCGATCATTCACACTTTTTGCCGCGTGTCTCGATATTCTCAGATCGAGCTTTTCAATCGATGACATTAAAGCATAAATACGATAAGCGTCAAGGTAGGAGCTATTAATATAATTTTCATAAATGCTTAGCCGAGAGACAGGCGACGCAATGATCACATGCACACATATGGCACACACACGTTTCAAAATGCTTATAAATCATTTCGCTAAAAGCACGTGCAGAAAAAAGATCGTTATTCTTTTTTTTTTTTGTTCGCCTGGCGAATACAACACGGTGTACGCGAGTGTATTTTTTTTCACGCCACTTTATTTCTACACATCGTGTATGTGCTCGCATTATGGCTTGAGCGCACCGCTACGATTTGCATAATGCGTATAATCCGCGCTCTCTCGCTCGCTCGCGGCAGAGATAGATAGAGAGAGAGGCTTCCTAAGTAATTTCGAAATTCCGCGTGTGTCTTCATAAATTCTCGCGACGGAGCTCTTTTTAATGCGTTTTCAGAGGAAGCTGCGTATAATGCGCGGTGTGCTGGAACAAGCGAGGGAGAGAGAAAAAAAGGGGTAAATAACGACGATAAATTCACCGGCACGTCGGGCGTTAATAATAATTTGCTCGGCAATATATAGCGCGAGCGCGTGCGTGCATATATTTAAACGCTCTCTCTCTCTCTCTCTCTCTCTCTCTTTCTCTCTCTTCACTTTTCCTCCCGGTGCAGAGCAGCGCAGAGCATCGCCGGGAGCAGCCGCGCGGGGCAAAAATTTATGCGCGGCCGTAACTTATCGTCGCGCGCGATCGCGAAGGAGATGACGACACGCCGCGCCGTGGAGCCGCAGCAACAGCAGCAACAGCAGCAGCAGCGAGATTATAACTTCGTCGTGTGGCTGTGACGAAATCGTCTTTGAGCTCTCATGGCGTCTGTGTATATACGAGGGAGGCGAGACAAAACGCGCAGGAAGGAACGCGAAAAAAAGTAAGAGACAGAGAGAAAGAGAGAGAGAGGGAGAGAGAGCAGAGAGGGGAAGGTTAATTATGACTTCCGTAACACTTTGCTTTCGCGCTCTCGCGGACAGAGGCGAAGCCATCTAACACGCCGTTTCATAGCCTCGCACGCCATTTAGCAATGTTAAAAAGCGTTGCGCGCCGCTTCTATGCACGCTACATAATGGCCGATGCTCGTGGAGCTAGAAGAGGAGACCGAGTAGGCTAAGGCGATTTGGCACCGAGGGACGCCGTGCACCGAGCTTTTCAGAACGGATTCGCATAAACATAATTGAAAATTGCCGAGATGAGATAACAGCTGGGTGTACGAGTTTCGCTTCGAACTATACAGTCTATCTTACATTGTGTTTTAGACGGTGTTGGACGACTTTGGGTGAAGGATCGAGTGCTACGAGTGTGCGAAACGACGGAGCTTTTGGGGGAAAAAGTGATGATGCTGTAGGAAGGGCGAGACGTGGGTAATAGAACGGATTTTGATAAAGGAGACGCTGTTCGATCCAGCTTCCAAGAAACTTGGTCTTTACTTTTATTTTCATTGATTGCGAAGGTCGCGTAGAGATAGTGCAGAAACTATTCTACTGTAGTAGCTTAGGTTATTTTGGCTGAAGTGCGTAATAGTGAGAGTTGAGGTAGTAAGATTACAGTTAAAATTTCGATGGTTTTGTTTTATTGCTGCAAACAATGTTTTTAATATAGAAATTCTATATGCTGCATCGCTTAGGTATACGAAGAAAAAAAAAAAGAATTTCGTAAACGATTATTGCGCTCGTTCGACATCGCGATGCAGGCAGCAAAAATATTTTTCCGCGCATAAGTATATGTCTTAAACGGGCTAAAAATATATTTTTATGATGCGTCTAAGCTCACGATTCTTACTTAACGCTATAAAAATTATATGTATACCGTGAGCTTGATGAAAATTATTGTCTATACTGAAATATAACACTGAATATTTTAAATTATAAATACAAGTTATTTTCTTTGTGTGCCTCGAAAGAAACACTTCGTAAGAATGATTTCTCATTGTACTAAGCTACTCTGTGTCGCTATGTTACTTGTGTCAGTGATATCAGACGGTACAGGCTTTTCTGTAGATGAAGATCATGAAGATGTGAGTGTATTTTATTCTTATTTTTAAATAAAATTTAAGTGCGATGTATAATAAAATACAATTATTTTAAATTTCAAAGTTTAATATTTGCTACTTAGTATTTGAGGAAATATGCTGCGGTCGGAAAGATTCCTACCTTAACGGTTTTTGCATGAAACGAAATACATAAAGTTACAGATTAATTTTTGGTAATAACTGTCTGTCAGCACCATTTTGTCATTCGAGTGGCATGAAATTTCATTCACAATTTACAACGTAATGTTTACATATTACCGATATGGTGACAGAGAGTTTTTCCAAAAATTAATCTCTATATCTCTGTACATTTCGTTAAATGCAAGAACTGGTAAGGTAAGAATCTTTCCGGCTGTAACACATTCTCTTAAGTTCAAATTTTACTAATGTATAATACATATAACAGAATAATTTCATCATAGAGTCGCAAACATAATAATAGAAAAGAAATAGGTACTATTTATGTAAATATTTCACTTTGATCAGTAAAATAGAGTCATCAAAAGCAATGCAGATCTATGAGCATGAATTTATAGTTTCGCTGGATAATTTTGAGGTTCATTACATTCTATTATATATACATCTATATAAAAAAATATATATATATATATATTTAACATACATGAAGATCAAATATATATGTATATATATTTCCACCATGATAGTATATAATAGAAATAATAGTTAATAATAATACAAAAACTTTATCATTGCATGTATGATGTTTCCAGAATATAAAATGGGCTAAGAATGTCATCCGCTTAGAAGCCGAAAATCTCAAAGGTGACTGTATTGATAAAGCTGCAGAGTATTGCTCAGACGAATTCGTTGGAGATTGGGGAGAAACAGTCAGATGCGTCGTAAGTTAATTAAGTCATGAATCGATCTTTAGTTCGGTATTAACAGAATAACTTTTCTCAATAAAATTTATTGCGTTCGGTTGATACATTAATTAAATTCACAAATAATGATAAATGTGTATATTTATTATGTTGCTTGAATTATACAGAGAGAGTTTAGCAGATATCACGGGAACTGTGCAAACGTAGATTTGAAGCAACACCGGCTCGACGTGCAATCGATAAGCGCTTATAAGAAATAGGAGAACAGTAAATTGTCATACAGGTTATAATGTAATTATTTCCATATTCGTCAATAGAAATAAATAAATAAATAAATAATTGCACGACTCGATAAATTACGTGTATTGCCAAATTTACATCCCGGAATCGCCTAAACTTAAGACTGCAGTCAAAAAGAAAGAGGAAAAAACTCTGTACAAGAGTACTGCATGATAAGTAAGTATATACACTATAGTACACGCAAGGCAAGTAAGAAGTAAAAAAAGTAGTAAAAGTGTGTATGGGTCCACTGAGCGTAAGCAACTCTTGCTTCTCTACACCGCCATACTGTATATATACAGAGTCAAGGAGATGAATATAGAGGGATAAGGCAGGGTCAACAGGGGACGTACAGAAAGAGAGAGAAAGAAAGATTAGAGAGGCGGTAGCCCTGCTGGGACAACTCGGATAAATCACCCTCTTCTTCCCTTAGTGTTGCAATGGAGAGCGAGAGAGGGAGAGGTAGAGAGAAAGCAAGAATACCTCACTCGCTCTCTGACGTCGTGTCGTGGCGTTTCGATTAATGGACGAACAAATGCGGCCCGACGCACGAGTCGCACGCGCGGTGAGCGGCCGTCAATAAACGAGGCGCGCGCGCGCGACTTCGTGTCTTATGCTATACCTATATAAGGGCTAACACGACTGACACAGCCTCGCCGTTGGATTGAACTTGTCTATCTGCTAACCCTTTCCATGCCCTTTCTCTCTCCCTCTCTCTCTCCCTTTCTCGCTCTCGCGTACCAACCAAAGCCTCCCATCTTTATTACTGTCGATCCGACATCTGATTCCGGAGGAGGGAGGATTGACACTCAGCTGGTGGAGTATTAATGATGTGAGGCTTTCGCGAGCGAGAGATGGTACGAGCCTTTTCTCGGGGAACCCTTGAGAAATGATCTGCAATGCGCTATACGGGACTTGGAGATCTGATTGAAGACGCGCGTGGAGCTGCGATTGTTCGGCTCTAATTGTGCGGTGATGAATTACCTGCCGCCAATTGGATCAGGTATTATAGTTGGCCTTTGTCTAATTATTTCCCTTGTTTTCATCCGATCTTATTCTTGCTTTCTTCTTGTTTGCTGTCATCTGGGCTTTGTTTCTGATCGAATGGTGGTTCTCGATCATCGGTAAAGCAAGTTTTATCGATGACTGTCAGTTTCCATGCTTTTCAAAATTATAATTTTCACTTCGTACAATGTATTGAGAAGTTGAGTCAAGTGTAGTAAGCTTCAAACAATTTTTTCATATTGCATTGATATTTATGAGCTGTAAGTATATACAACTCTGCTACTACGTCTATGTGAAAAATATTCATCAGTTTGATGGCCTTCGAACTCATCCACCCCACATCATTTCCATTCGATCCTCTTTCCTTTCATCCTCAACGTAATCTTCAAAATATTCAAACCACCCCGAAACAGCTTGAGCTGTCCACGTCGAACTATATATCTTTGCTTGCTATAGGATACACATACGTATACTCGGCCCTATAAATTTTCAGAATTCGACCCCGGAAACGTCCTTTTCATCAAACAGCTGCTCTCTTACCTCTACTCGAAGAAAAATCCAAAAGATTGGATTCTCGCTCCATCTCTATCTCGAAACCCCCGCGACTATCATAAATCACTCGCGAGCACGAGCATCCGTTGGGATCCGTTTAGTCCGATACAGCGTGCGAAAGAAAAAAGGTCGTGCCTCGAGACAAAGGAAAAACCACTAAACAACCCCCTCATTCGTACACTTTTGGGAGGCCAATATCCACTGTAGCTGCCGAGTTTGCGCGCGCCTGCAGCCAAGAAGAAGCAGCTACCGCGCGCGCGAACGAATTGCTGTAGAACTCGGACTTTATCGAGAGGAAAAGTCGCCCCTCTTCGCGATAAGACTGACAAGAATTTACTTAGACCAATAGGTATACCGGGTACTGAGGTGCTCGGTGGTGGCGCGATAACGCTCACCGTTCTACGGAGCGAGCATTAAAGTTTAAAAACCGCTGTCGGTTTTTTCTTCTTCCCATGCATTAATAATATATAATTTATAAATAAATTAAACCATACATAATTACCTATATTTTAAAACTCATATTTTTTAATAATACAAGAACTATTTATGCAATCAATTTTAATGAATGATGTTTTAAAGGTAATTAAGAATTTCTTTTAAAATACTCCAAATTAACAGTTTTTGAACAAGTACTAAATTTTTAAATACTCTATTTGTTAGAAAAGTAAGAATCAAAATTTAATATATTAAAAAAACTTTATTTCTAGATATTGAAAAAACAATTAAATAATAATTAGATTTAATTGAGTAAATTTTGGTTTAAAAGAATATAAGAAAACACAAAAGATTTAAATTGTTAAATTTAAAAATAAATCAAATAATTTGTAAGGTATGAACAATTAAAAATATAAAAAAATTAGCTAAAAAATAACAATCTTGAGAGGTATTCGAATACTAAATATGTATGAATTTTCATGAAGATTAATTCATTTTTTAATTGCTACCCGATCAAAAAGAAATACGATTCGTTTCATATTTATTAGATACATTTTTTTTCCTTATATAATAACTTCAATAAGCCATTAAAAGTTTGAATAACTGTCTTCATATGAATCCCTATTATGGAAAGAATCACTTTTTTATGCCAAAATCCTTAAAGCACGTACCTCATTCGTTTTTTTATTTAAATAACATGAACGAATAAATTATATACTGTAGAAGATTAATAAATAATTTAATTCCTATGTATATATTTAAGTACTAATGGGTATACCATCTGGAAGAACATTTTACAGTTATATAGTTACATGTTTTTAATCTTGATTATAAATAATTCGTAATGTGCGCAGCATAACGGACAAGTTGAATTTTTAATTAAATAAGCATGTTGATTTATGCGACATTAATCTGTATTTACATATCGACAACATTAAAAGTAATCTATGAGAGCTGGCGTCAGTGTAAATACTTACAGCTAACCAGTTGTTTTAATAAATTTTTTGCACGAGATTTTCTGTATATCAAATAGCGTGAGCCCGTGCTTTTTCATCCACACGCCTTCGAGAATTCAAACCGAACAAATGATTATTCCAAGAGTGTACAAGAGCAGTTTGTTATACCTTTGCGTAGTCGTCGATGTGGAACTGACGTGCGTTACGTTGCGTTACAATGTGAGATTCCGATCTCGATTGTAAATTGCTGATTGTAAGCTTCGATAGTTTTAATTCTTTGAATGACTCGTCGGTAAAGTTTAAAACGGAATAAATCGCTTTTCAGTTATAATTACGTTTCTAGTCGGAATACATTGTACAATTATAGACTAATGTTTTACAAATATGGCTATAACAATTAAGTATGTTATATAAATTGAAATAAGATTATTGATAAAAATTAAAACAGATGAAAAATGTGAAAATAAGTAAGGAATAAGATAACTAATGCGGTAACTATCATAATTCGTGTATAAAGTGGTATTCACCGCAGGTCTTGCACGAATGTGTAGAAAGGCACACGACAAAATGAAGCGTCTCACGGAAAAAGGCGCAATCCATGAATAATCGAAAGCGCATGCGTCGCTGCCCTTGTTATGAAAAATCACCAGGAATTTAATTAAAAAGTATAAAAAAAGCTGCACGCGATCCTCGGGTCTGTCTCGCTCTCTCCCTCTCTCTCTAATGACTGACATAATTATGCCCGCGTTATTAATAATCCTTTGACAATCGTAACAACGAGACAGCATGAAAAAGAGCTCGAGTAGAGCGGCAGTGCGCGCGGACGCAGACAGAGAGAGGGAGAGAGAGACAGAGACGACGACGGCGGCTGTATAATCGCCTCGCGCGCATAAAAAAAGGCATCCGAAGTAAGACCGGAGTGTAAATGATGACTAATTAATAAAGTCCGAAGCTGGCGGAGATTAATGGGCCTCGCGACGCCGTAATTACACCGTACATACGTGTCTCCGCGTATATACCGCGCACCGCTGCCGCTGCCGCCGCCGCCGCCGCCGCCGCCGCCGCCGCAGCACGGCCCCCGACGATTTATAGATTTGCTCACGCGCGAACGCCGCGCGCCTGGCATAAATGCCTTACACTCCCAAGTCTCTCGCTGTGTGTATGCTTCTGTACATGTGTGCGTGCGTGTGCGAGGCAAGAGCGCCGAGCAGCAGCAGCCCACGGCCACCTTTCCCTTCCGCGCCGTTAGACTTCGCCAAAGTGCCTGCGCACACACAGACACAAGCGCGAGTACGAGCCCGAGGTAGTCGACGTGATTAACGAGCGGCAATTGTCTTTACGACGGAACATTAATTTCTGGCCTGACCGCGCAACGCGCCTGCTAGCCTTCTATACATAAGTGCTCTCTCTCCCACTCTCTCTCACTCGGCTCGGCAGCTCGGCTTGGACTCGTGAAGTCGTGAGTCGTGTACGCGGAGCTGTATACGTGTGTATATAGCGTAGCGGTTGTATGAGCGTTGTATGTAGGTAGTTGGCCGGTTGGCCTTCTCTCTCTCTGTCTCTCTCGCTCTCTCGATCTTTGCCAAAAGCCCTTAGACGCGCACCAAAGAGTATATATAAAACGTTACTTCAGATTTTCGCGGAAATTCGTCTCGCAAACACTTTTTCCATTTAGCTTTTTCTTATATATGTAGGTATACGTCAAACAGGTTTCGAAGTAAGAATTAAGATAGTACGATTTCCCTATTTTTTTTCATCTTTTTCTTTTATTTTTCATTGCGTTTATTTAACAAAATTGTGTATCGACAAATATATTCAATTAGACGCATCAGTTCTCCGCTATACGCGACTCTCTTAGGCCGCATATATACAAGGTAAGCAATATACAAACGTTGTATTATCCAATTTTCTCGCCTAAGTCCCGTGGACTTAATGTGGCGGTTGCGGATTTTCAGGAGCTACCTTTGCTCGCAAGCACGCGCGGCTTGCTTCTCGGACGTCCACTGCCAACCGCACTCGTGACTCTGCGGCTTTGTACTTTATTACGTAAACGGGGATTTATGCGCGCGGGTGTGTGCAGTGCAATCGGCGATTTTCCGTCATTTCTCTCTCTTTCTCTCTCTCTCTCTCTCTCTCTGTCTCTTTGTATACATAGCCGCGATATTGTGCCATTTGCATCCTAGGGATGTAATTAATACGTCGAGCGCGCGATGCAATATTGCCGTGTTGATGATTGATTGGTAGGAGGTAATGATACACTCCTTTGTCGGAAATGCAGCATTTAAAATGATGTTTTTCTTTTTTTTTCATTTGATAGATAGATTTGTGTATGGGAATATGCGTTGTGATGAAAAATCACAGAGACGTGTTTTCGAGGATATTGTTTAAGTGGACATAAACCAAATATGTAATGTATACTAATAACTCTAAATGTATAATTATGACGTAACTCGAATACTTCATAGGTAGTTACTTTAAGAAGTTAATGTGTATCTGATTAATTACAAAATTCGCATTTACAACTCATAAGATATTATTTAAATTCTAGAATGCGCATTATTCAATATTTTCTCTAAAACTGAAATGCATATGAGCTGAGCTACATAAATTCATGCAAGTTACATAAACTGTCACACTAATTGTCCTCTTTAAACATTGACTTTTGGGCAAAGAATCAACTAATAAATTGCTCATTTATTTCTGTGACTGCGAGCCTTAAAACTATCACTGGAGTTAACACTTTTAAACCAACCCCCTGTGTTATTCTAATTCTTAATGAAGAGGGAACACCTCGTAGTAATTAGCACCAACCAAATAGTCATCTAAATAAGCTCTCCCTTTCCCTCTCCCTTTCTTCCCTCCAGCTTAGGGATGAAACCTGTCACAAAATTGATTAGATCTTTCATTTGTGAAAAATAATATTTTTATTTTCTATATTATTAAGTATAACTATAGTTTTTGTTTAATACCAAATAATTGAGTACAAATATTTAATATCGTTAAATAATAGACATTAGCTTCTGTTTTGAATCTAAATCTTTTCTATAAATACGTTTTATAATGAGCACGATGAAAAATTTATGCTACTTGTTAAATTTCAAATGATTTTTTAATTAATTGGTTTGAGGTTGCATGTTTAGATTATTTAAAACCTCTCAAATATTATTTCATTTTATTACCGTTCTATACTAACTATAACAGAAATCTTCCCAGTCAAGGATTTTGCTATAAGAAGTATCACGCGCTTGTTATTTCATGACACTTTGTAAGTCGATTGACCAACAACACTGAGATCGTTTTTTGTATAGACTTTGTATAAGAATTTGTAATTTATGTGACATTTTTAATCTATTCGATCAATATTAATAATAAGGTAAGTATTATAAATGAAAAAATAAAAACTAAAAACTTTTTGACAATAGTAAAAGATTTATTAATCAAAATAAATAAGAGTCTATAAGTATTGGCCCTTACAGTTTCATAATATTTTTTTTAGACTTCTAATATTCTACCATTTTATAATCAGAGCGCTATTCTTTATCGTATTTTAAGTGCACTGACAAATTTTCATCTCATTCAGTATATATAGTAGGAAAGAAAAATAGCATGTACAACTTTTTTCTTCTATACGAATCTGGAAGTATAAATATTGACATTTGCAGTTCCATACTATTTTTGTTCAACTTTCAAATTCTTTACTGTATTTTCAGCTGAATCTGTAAAGTAGGAAAGGAAACGAGTATGTAAATATTGTTTTTCTTACCAATCGCTACAGCAGATCAATTGATTCCTCGAATCGATACCATTCGACAAATTGATTTCCTCGGGATATTTAAACTTTACATACATTCCAAACAATTTAAAGTAAATTACCCCTCTAAAAATGAGTAATTTAATTTCGAGTAAAAAGTTCACACTATAAAAGTCGATTTTGCATTTTTGCTTTAATTCTTAAAATGAGAGCTTGGATTATCAGAATTATCAGAATCAGATTATATTTAAAATTTTTCTACAAAACGTTTACACAAAAAGTTAAATGGCCAATCAGCGTTTTGGAAAAATTTTTGGTCCTAAAATACAACGTCTAAATCCTCACATGGTTTTTCAATTTTGCAAAGATACCATCCTTTGATAAAAATAATGGTAATTCCTGATTAGCGTGCAATATCCCCTCCCGCAACGATCCATTCACGCACTGCATGGTACCCCGCGAGTAGCGCAGCTCAATCACCCTGAGAGAGAGAGAGAGAGAGTGAGAGAGAGGCGCGTGTCGAGACGATCGCTCATTCTACTCTTGGTCTCGACTGCGGCGTGAATAACGAGGCGCGCTTTGCGCGTGTCCGTACACAAAGTCTCAGCGGGAGCCATGACCTCGTGCGTGTACGTATATATATTCTTATCAGCGCTTTTGGATTATTGCCTGCTCGTTAGGCTCTTCTCGTCCTCTATACACCGCACCGGAGCTTGAGCTTGCGTTCGTATACGGTATACCTATATATATATGTATATGCACGAGTCGCGCGAGAGAGCTGGAGACACGTGACGAGGACTCGTAATAAGTATAGAGAAGGGCTCTCGAGAGTTGAGCAGCGCACGCGGCCGCCTCGTATTCGTATATCGCTCCTCGGCTTATGTGCACACGAGAAAAGGCTCTTGAGAAAAGGCTGTGGAGAAGGGCCGGTAAGGATTGAAAGGGCGACATTGTGCGCGACGAGTGAGAGAACTGCGAATGAATCTTTTACGCGCTGCCACTTGCCGTTCTTTTTTTCCTCCCGCTGCAATATCCTCTGTGCGGGCATTCGAGCTGTACGGGCTCTGTATAGGCTTATGCGTATATAGTCGAGAAGAGAGGCTATGCTCGCGCACGTGCTCAGGAAATGAGCTCTTTGTTTAATGTTAATGCTTGCTTTTGTTGCAACAAATTGGGATGCGGGGGGAGTGTGGCGGATTTGAGAATAATTGCAATTAGATTTTTAATGATGGAGAAAGGTGCATCGTACCGTAACACTGAGTACTTTGTTTATTAAAGTGTATTATACATATATGCCTATTTTCGGTTGAAAGTTAGTTTTACAGGAGGTGATAGTTAAATGACAAATGCTATTGTGATTTATTAAGTTATTTGAACATGAAATTTTATCTTACTCAAAGCGAGGCTCGGAGAAAAAGCTTTGTATAATAGATGAAAAGTTTAGACTTATAGCTTAATTTCAAGGCTGATCAAATTGTCAGTGTAATTTAGACCTATTTCTTTAGTGCTTGAATGTCCATATGTATATAGAAAAATTGCAGTTAGTTTGTCATAATTGGTTGGGTAACTATCTTTATTTAATAGAATAAGATCTTTGACTGGTTCGAAATGTTTGTCAACATTTAATAGAGATGGTTGTTTCTTTGACTTCTTTTTCGCGTTACGTATTGATTTCTTTTTTATTTATCACCAATGTTAGAACTTTGATTGGAAGTTGTAGAGGATAAGTTATCGAGTGTAGCTTTTTGTTTGTAAGTGGCATAGGGGTATGAAAATCAGTGTTACGGTTGAATTTATCTTTGTTGTCTGTGGCATCTTTTCTATTTTCACTATATTGGTAATTTTCGATTGATCTGTTGTTGTGTTTATATCTTCAGTTGGAGGTACACTTTGAGGATTTGATTTTACATTTTTACAATACCATGCAAGGTGTCCTTCTTCTTTACAGAGAAAGCAAGTTAATTTTTCATTTGAAAGATAGATCCAATATTTTGTGTCATCAAAATGAATAGGCATAGTTTCAGGAATTTTTTCGACATCATCGGGACGTGTATTCTTGCACTGTATGGCTATCAATTGTATCTGGTATTATAGCTTGATCTTTAGTTGGAAAAGAGCCTTATTATACGATTCTTGCGAATGAAGCGTTTAATTGAGTCATCGTTTTTAGTTGTTCAATTGAACATGGACTTGTAAGCATGTGTTTCTGTAGTCAGAAACACAATGCTAAGCACAAAACACCATACACTAAAACAATTTAAAAAAAAAAAATTATGATAAATCCTCAATTTACACAATGTATCAAATGTGAGGAATGTAAGTACCGATGGATGCCAATGGTTCAATATTTAAGTACTTGAAAATCTATGCAAATAGATTTGTATTTTCTAATTATTTTTCAAGAAGTAGGAAAGAATTGATTGATCACAGCGAACTATTTTTTTTTTTAAATATATTTAATTTGCGACGTTTCGAGAGTTATTGCTATACTTTCCTCTTCAGGCTTGGCTGAATTGAAGGGCCCCATGCAAGAAGGGGCTCAGCGCTCGAAACAGTCAAAACGTGACGTCGTGGTTACCAAAAATCAAAGTTGCTAAACTGAATTTTAAAAAATATCAGCTTGTAGAGAATGAAAAAACACAACTGATGTACCTTTACAGTATTTTGATAAAAATTATATTTTTGGAGATAAAAATTGAAAGCCAAGAATTTATAAAGGTTATTTTCGTTAGATTTTGAAAACATAAACTGCTGTAACTTCGTCAATTATCATCGAATCTTCACGAAACTTCGTACAGATG
>UELU01126946.1:0-10918 GCA_900490025.1 Megastigmus dorsalis
CACTTATAGCAGTGGGCAGATCGGTTCGCTCCTTTACACTCCCTGCTGAGGTGCCCGTACCCAAGGCACCTAAAACATCGCACCACGTTTGTACGCCTTCGTATGCGGCAGCTCATCATCCCGATACGGACGTGACCCGCTGCGAGGAGCGTATCCGCCTCGATTATCTCCAGCGTCGCCGTCGCCAACTTAAGTCCTCTTCTATTATGTCCCATCACCCTGACCGTCCTCTCCCGTGCTGTTGAGCCAAGCGTCCTGTCGAGGGCCTGCTCCACCTCGCCCATTTCGGTTAGGGAGTCAAGGTCCCTGAATTCCAGGATGACCTTACCCCCGTCCGCCCTAACCGTGCCGATGCCGGCCACCATTTTCTCTAAATTGGCCGCGAAGGCCCCTCGGTCGGAGTTCTCTCCTCTGCCCGTCCTTTCTCGGCTTTTTTGTGTGCCGTCTGGCCGCTTCTCCATCTTCTTTCTTCTCTTCCGGGCTGCTTCCTGGGCTCCTTGTCCTCTTCGGCTTCTGAGCAGCGAGGACAGCATCCCGTAGGAGCTGCCCCTGCATTCGGCTTCGTATCGTCTTTCTGGCATCTCTGGCTTCCTCCGTGATTTTCAGTCCTTCTTAGTATCCCTTTTCCAGTCGTACCGCCTTTTCGTGTTTTTTCTTTATGAGCATGACCCACTCGTTCATACTCTTCAAACCCTCCTTTATTGGTCTAGCAACGTTCTTCTGCACATCGCAGGCTTCCAACATCTTCCGTACCTCCTGTTCAGCTCGTAGGAACAACTCCGCTTGTTCTTGGCGAACACTTACTATTTCCGCCCAGTCTCTGTGGCAGGAATCTATGTCCTGCTCGGTAGCCTTGCTGAACGCGCTGACATAACTGCAGTCGCTCTTTGCACTTGTCTCTCTGATTGTTCGAGACCTAGATGTCCCCGCTGCTTCCATCCTGGACACTTGCAAGGTGCTCCTCTCAGCTGTTTTGTTTTTTAATTGTATTTCTTCCATCTTGTTCCCACGAGTAGCTAGGGAAATGAAGGTCCACCCCCGCAGAGCCCGGCGTGCGGGGGTAAGGCTGGTTACTCTGGAAGGTCGCCTAGTATCTCAGAGACACCGTTCCCGGCACCACTCCCCTGGTACCACGCAGCCCTGGACACGGTTGTTAACACCTTGGCTTGGGGCCTGTATCCTAGACGTGGAGCCCATTACGGGAGTACTACCATCCGGGCCAGATGGTCCCCGGTTTTTTCGCTATGTTCTGCTCCTAGTGCCAGAGCCTCTCGTTAGCCGTCTCTGTTATAGCGTTGCTGCAAGAGCATTGACGCGACAAAGAGCGTTGCCCGATGAGCGCGTGCTAAGCGGACGCCAGAGGTTGGACTTTACCCTGAAAAGTGTGACCACGAGGACCACCCCTAACGAGTGGGCTCACCATGCAAAAGGAAATTACTTGATTTGAAAATGGAAGAAAGTGAAAACCCGACAGACTTTTATAATAATTTTGAAAAGTTTGTGTAAAAATGTAAAATGTATTGGATTAACTGACGATTTTTTTAAGAATGAAAATTTAAATGATAATTTTGAACAAAATGAAAGCAACAATGAATCTATACTTCCCTCTACTTAAACCCTCGGGTGGAGTAAGGTATGAGAAAATGATGCAAAAAATGTAAACAATAATGGTAATTTTGAAAATGAAGTAGAAGTACCAGAATTAAGACAATCAAAAAGAGAGATTAAAAATCCGTCAGATTTAATGATAATTATGTATATCATGACTGTGTATTGTAACGGGGAATTTATCTACGCTCATAATGAGATTTACCGAATCTCATATACGCATCGTAATATGCAGTCAATCACCTGTGCTGCAGCTAATCTGCGGGCTAAGCACATCGAGTCTAGCATGAGATGATGGTTTACGTTGGGGCCAAGTGTTGCTCCGAAACACTTGCCCGTCGGCCGCTCTGCCTCCCGCCGAATTCCTGGAAATCGCGAGCACAATACACGAACGTATACGGGCGGGAAACAAGCAACACAACGTAATCAGGATAAAATAGACATATTCTAGAATAATAACGTTACAATAGACTTCGCTCCTGCGAAGTCGCATTCGGTGCGCGCGGAGAGAGAAAAGGGCACAAGATTGAAAGACAGAGATGTCAAGAGCTAGCACTTACATGTCGTAGCTCAGCCATACTCAAAGACGCGGTAACGGCGCCTCGCTTGTCCGGTCGTGGACGATCGCTCCTCTTGCTGTCAAGTGCACCACGTGCAGGAACTCGTGTGGTGCTATGCACAATCTGCACCAGTACACCCACTCAATCTTTAACTGCACCCACACACACACACACACACACACACACGGCTCGGTTCTCGCCACCCGATATTCGCGCTAAGTTCCGCCCGGCGTGTCTTGATAGTCGAGCGTCTCTAATCATCCGCGGCGCTCTCACGGCGCGCGGGGTGGGCCAGTGCTCTCTCTCTTTCTCTCTCTCTATCTCTCTCTTACCTACACATGGAACCTCGCCCCCTTCTCTCCTTTCCTTGCCGTTGACACCTGTAACATCTGTATCATATTAATACTAATACATTTATACACATTCTGGAGAGAGAGACTCGTAACGGAGGAATTGCCCGGTACAGTATATGTAAACTATTGTAGTGCGGATAGTCTTGTAAGTTTTAAAGAGACAACTGAAAGATATGATCAGAGGTGATCATGGCACTCGAACATTAAGAGGAATTTTTTTCAGAAAAATTCATCGACGTGTTTTTTTCAAAATGGCGGCGAGAATGAAAAAATTTTATAAAAATTTTAATCTATTGTTTTCTTAAAAACTATGAACTTTAGAAAAAAATTTCTAAGATCAAAAATGTCTTAAAATTAGTCAAAGAACACACTAAAATTTTTTCAGAATTTTTGGAGGCAATTTTTGATTTTCGAAAAGGAAAAACAAGGCCCCAAACTAAACATCAATGTGCAAGAACAGATTATTTACTTTCAGTGTGTTTTAATTCTGGGTGATAATTTAGGAATTAATTCGATTTGTGGTTTTTCTGAAAGTTTTACTGCTTCACGGTTTTGTAGGATTTGTTCTGCTGCAAAACAACATTGCCAAAATATGGTACAAGAAGGTATGTCTCTCATAAGGACAATGCAACCATATGAAGATGATTTATTATAAAATGATTTTGCCAGTACAGATACAAAAGAAAGGTGTATACTCAATGATATAAACAATTTTCATATCTGTGAAAATGTTTCGGTTGATGTGATGCACGATTTATCGAAGGCGATTACACTATAGGAAAAATATTACAAACTTTGATCAACAATAAAGAACTGTCTATTAGTGTAATAAATAATAGAGTTGAATCGTTTCAGTATCGTGATTTAGAAAAAAGCAATAAACCAAGACCTTTATTTTTTTCTCAGGGGCAAAAAGGTGGTCAGAAGTTAAAAATCAAGCAATCTTCGGCAGAATTGTTGTGTCTTGCAAAATATCTTAGTTTGATGATTGGAGAATTATTTTCTGCCAATAATAAATATTGAAAGTTATATTTGTGTTTAAGACAAATCATTGGTATTTTAACTTCACCTATGTTAAGGAAAGGCGTCATGCTTGCAAAGCATAACAAACTTTACCTTTTATATTTTGGGAAACTGAAACCAAAAATGCATTTATGATTCACTATTTACGAATAATGTTACAAAATGGCCCAGTAATTCATTATTCAAATTTAAAATTCGAAAGAAAAAATAAAAAATTAAAAGAGATTGCATAGCTGTAAAGCATCAATTACAATTATGTTACATGTCTGAATTTTTCTCTACTACTATAGGAGATATATTATTGGGGCCCATAGAACACCAGAATGCAAATAACAAATTAAGAAAATTAATTCCATTTATTCATAAAGATCTTCCTGTAAAGATCCTAAAAAATACTGTATTATTTGGAAAAACATTTTTAAAGGGCACAGTTTTTATTATAAAAATTAGTAAAGATGGCCCCCATTTTGGGATATTGAAAAGAATATTTTATACTGGAAGTTTATATATACAAGCGGAAGAATTCCAAATAATTTACTTCAATCATTTATATCACGCTTATAGTGTAATGAGAAAATATGACTCGCTAGATGTATTAATTAATGTTGATCAAATTCCTCGATTAACACCTTGCATACATGTGCATAAAAATAATGAACAATTTACAGCAACTAGATATAATGTTTAATAGTTTTTTTACTAATAAAAGATTCTTAAGAACTACAATTTTATTTATAAATAATATTTATTGTACTATCCTTTCACCTTTAAGTATACATTGAAATAATCATATCTATTTTTTTATACATAACTGTACTTGAAAATTAAATTTAATTTTTTTTAATAAAGAACTTTCATGAACTTTAAGGAATTATAATATTTTTACAAAATTTCACATCATTTTTAGTAATAATTTATGATTAAACCATAAATCAACGAGCTATTTTGGTTAGTCGTATAACTAGACTTTGTCAATAAAATGTAATTTTTGCTTACTTTAACGTTAAATATCTTTTTTGCTAAGTCAACAACCTTACATCTTCAAAAGAGCATTGTCATCTTCATAAAATAATGAGTGTTTATCTCATTTTTGATTAATAAATAGTCAAAATACAAATAAATATAAGCTTTCAATAGCCATTCCGAAGCTGTGACCCATACTCCTGTATTGAAAAGATGAAATTGATAAATATTATACGAATAACCTTTTTTCTATAAATGATTACTATATAATTATTTATTTCACTACTGCTTTCAATTTAATATTGAATTACAATAATCTATTTCAATTAAAAAAAAGTTGCGGGCGCTATGAGCGTACCAATAAGTCTCTCTTCAGTTGCATGAATTCTTTACCAAAATAGTATAGAACTCTTACAACCATAGTATTCAGGAAAGCATTACTATATTTGTAGGTAACACTACTCCTTCTGTATGATTCTCAACTATCTCAATATAAAAGTTAACTATGCTTAGAAAGTACAAATCGATGCTCAAATAGCTACAGATATCTAAACTGCGCAAGCATAGAATAGAGTCACACCATAATGGTTAGCCTTGTCCCTCCGTGTACCCACATCAGATGTAATAGGTTTGAGGAAATATACCAACCAGCACCTCGACGTGAGTGAAACAGCGCTCTTCAAACATCGGCTGAGATGAATGTTGCCAAGAATGATGCAAATGGATGCGAGTGGAGTAGCGCCCCAATCATCGGAAAGAAGTCAGACGGAGAACCACGACTTTGTGTATACTTCCGAGATATAACCTCTGTGACAGTAAAGGACGACTACGCCATTCCCAGTATAGACAGTATCCTCGACAAGCTGAGGAAGGTGCGGTATTTGTCGAAAATCAACTTAAAATGGGCGTATCATCAGGTGTCCATGAAAGAAGTGAGCAAGCAATACACTGCTTTTGCGATTTTGGGCTCTGGACTATATCAATTTATGCGAATGCCATTCGGATTGACAAATGACCTTTCAGCGACAAATTGATGCCATTTTCGGACCAGAGCTTGCAGCCGGTAAATAAATGCATATTAAGCGCTAACAAAATATTATTATTACTACTAACAAAATTATTAATAATTACCTACATTCCATATACATACAATTACCAAACAATTTCAAACGCAAAATCCGCAAAGTATAGAGCGTAGATATTCAAAGGCGATATTTTATCATTATATATAGATTAAGAAAAATCATAATTGTAAATAACCATACATTAAATAATTGTATAATTGTATAATATATATGTATAAAACTTCATTTATTCACGAGGAATCCTATCCACTGTCCGGAGCTTCGCTCATCATGCTGTCCTAAAATACAAAGTACCCTTTCAAGCTTAAGCCCGTCATTTCTGTATATTTAGACGACTTCAGTATCGCGACGGAGACGACAATTGCTGAAGAAGGGGATGGGTCTCTTGGGACCATGAGTCGCGAAACGAAGTCATGAGCGTGATACCCTCTCGACCACTGCGCCGGCCGAAGCTCCCGCCGGCAGCACCTGTACATATCCTGACCACTCAAGAAGCTTGGGAATCGGAAGGTGCGGTTAACCCGACTCGGGACCACAGCCCTTCCCCGCCTTACCACGAGGCCATTAAGATATTTACGCCGCCGTCGGTGGAAGAGCCACTGCGACGTCCCAGAGACCCCCCGCCGCGAGCTACGAACCTGTTTGGAGCCACCGAGCCTAGTACTCGGCGCATCAATACTGGACCGACCCCGTCCGAGGTCGCCGCAGAGCAGCCACCGAGCATTACACCAACCATAGACCCAACGACCAAACCAGCCCCAATTATTGCGACAAACGCAGAAGCAGCGAATAGGAGAGATGGACCCAGGCTCAACGTGACGACTCCGGCCACCTCTGCGGAATGCTCGACGGCTGACGGAGATTTTGGAAGGGATGGCACCAGAGATACGGGACCGGATACTGAAAGGGGGTTTCGGTAAATAAAATTAAAAAAAAGGGAGAGAAGCGATTATGCAGATGAGGCGACGAGAGAGGACAGAAGCGAGAAGTGAGGGAAGTGGAGTGACTAGTGCAAGGAGAGAGACGTCAGAATCAGAGTAAGAGTATTTTAAAAGAGTAAAATGTTAATATTCTACTTTATAAAAGAGTCAAATGCTAATATTCTTCTTTATAAAAGAGTAAAATATAGATATTCTATTTAAAAAAAGAGTAAATAGTACATTTTACTCTTTCTAGCGGCGTTTTTTATTCTGTTAGATTTAGAGTGTATATGTATGTTTTTTGTATACTTAAAAATTTTTAATAATAATTACATTCAATGGTTTTCTTGTTATTGATTTAATAACAGCTTATACCCTTTTTTAAGCTGCTATCGCAATATAAAATTACCCAAACCCTAATAATAGTGCAAAGACTCTTTCATATAAAAATATCATTTACTATCCAACATTTTAAGTGAACCGATGCTAGCTATAACAGATTCATGGGTTTGACTTCATAATAAATCAGTTCTTAGTGAATTTATAAATAATATTATTATTATAAGATGTAACGGGGCTGATTTTCTCTCAGTATGCAGTAACCCTGTACTGCATACTCCTATCTGCTGCACGTTGCAGTGGGAAAATCCTCTGACTTATCCCACTGTCCAGAATCTATCAGCTACCGTTGACAAATGCGAGACTCTCTTGTTGAGTCGCGCTTTCCGATGCTCGGATCAAAGATACTCGTGAGCTCCGTGTCAGGCTCACGAGTCCAGCTTGCTGAGAAAATGCACAGTAGATCCGGACAGTGGGATATCTACTGTGCCCGCGGAGGCGGCGGTAATCGCGGGATGTTAGGGAAAATAAGGATACCTCGTAAATAATAAATGCGCGAATCTAAACAACAAAATATATTCTTTAATAAAATGAAATACAATCGCGGATTCGCGAACCGAGTAGACAGCTAATAATTTGGCGCGCACACGCACACACATACACGGATCGCCGCTGCGATCCGCCGCTTTAGTACTACAAGTACTTACTCGTGTTGAGTTGCGTTTCTTTATCTCTCTCTCTCTCTCTCTCACTCTCACTCTCACTCTCACTCTCACTCTCACTCTCACTCTCACTCTCACTCTCACTCCCTCTCTCTTTCTCCAATGTAAAAGTAATGTAAAAGTTGCAAGAAGGTATATCATTCCGACTGCCATAAATGGACAGTGGCTGAGGCTAAAACCGCCAATAAAAGTTTTAAAAATGACTGCGAATCTTCCGCTACTGCTAGTCTCAATAAAATTAAAATCAAAACGAAAGATAATAAGGATAGTGCTACTTCAAATAGTTTAAGTAATGACATTATTTTCAATAATAATAGTGAGCAGCCGGCGCTTTCCTCAACTCCTCTAAAACTCCACAAACACACACAGTCACACCACGCGGTTTTTCTCTTTTCGCACTTCTTATTGCTATCGCGGCGGAAATCGATCTGAGGCTCGATGGCCCCCCTCTATCGCTGGGTAATTACCGCTATCTCTCTCGCGCGACATTTACCTATGCTCTCTCTCTCTCTCTCTCGCTTATCATCCCCGATGCCTCAGCGTCGTCGGATCGAGCATACAATCGAATTAACGATCGAATAGCAAATTCAATCGTGAATTCGTTATAAAGATTAATGATATACATTTTTACATATGTAAATATGTATAATTTTAATAAATTAATTATAATTTTCATTAATTTTATCCCAATTATACAAATAATAATTTTTCTATTAATTTTATAATAACTTTGTGCATTGAATAAAGAAAATCTAAGTTTGTAACTATGTAGCACTTTAAAAAAATGATTTTAAAATATTTTTGTAAAATATACTTATATTATTAGGGAATAAAAAGTATTATAATTTTTTTATTATTTTAAAAAAGCTGTCTAGCCTTCTTGAACAAAGTAAACAACTTAATTGTAACATTATCATAATTTTCATCCAGAATCTATATTATTTAGATTAAATGAAAACAAAAATGGTTACAGAAACATATTTTCTTTGAATCATGTAAGTAAGAATTTTTATTCTACATAATTAAGAATTATTACCTCTTAATAAGCACAAGTTTTTCGGTCATTTCTACCTTTCGCATTCTGGTCTTTCACTTTTTTATATGATCTCTTAAGAATATCCATCCGAGAAACACTCTTAGCAGTTTTTTTATATCTAGCAGGTACTTTATATCCTTCATCTTGTAGACCACTAACTATTATATTCCATAATTTCCTATTTGTATTTTTTTTATGGTGGTTAAAAAGATGCGAATCGCTTCGCGACCATACGCTGGCTCGAGATCCAGCTTCGGAGGTCAGACACATTGAGTTAGGGGCCTGTCACCCGCCCGTTAGTCCACCAGAAAGCTGTCTTCAGTCAAGATCGAGTGGATTCCATTCAGCAGGATGACACCCGATATAACTAAAACTTCGCTCTTGGAAACTGTTCTATAAGGGCATACTATCATCAAAGCTGCCCTACGTTGTATTCCCACCATGCCATTCTTATATTTCTTTACCTCCATGGGATCACCCCAGATATCAGCTCCGTACAGAAGTATAGATTCTACAGTTGACATAAAAAGTTTCCTTTTCGCCGTTAAGGGTCTTCCTATGTTGCTCATCAGCCTGCTAAGTGCTGTAACTACAGCTCTCTTGGTGACCGTTTTTATGTGGGGCCAATAAGTTAGCTTGTTGTGTTACGTCCGGAAGGGACATAAAATAATCAATAATAGTAGTATGGTTATTGTCTCAATTGGATAACTTAAGTATCCAATTGTTTAGCGAGAGGTTGGGTTAGAATTTATGATTCAGAGACTCTTATATAGTTTAAACGCTGATCGTTTATTAAAGATTATATCCGAGAGAGATCGTGTTTACTTGACGTGTCTGTCTACTCGACGGACTCTGACTGTGATCGGCTCAATCGGCTCGATCTGTCTCTAATTGAAACTCAAAAATGGACTGACTAATGTGTCTCTCTGGATCAGGCAGGGTACCTCGGTTCCTGCCGAAAACCCAGAGAGGTGGTAAAGATAAGTGTGTCATAAATCCGTCGTGTAATAGCAGATCAGCGCGTGGAGCAATCAGCTGCGCTTAGTAGCTGAGCTGAACGCCTGACACGCGAAAAATATGGTATTTAGGTGTGTGTGTGTGTGGACGACCTTTGAAGAATGCGATCTCTGTGCTTTTGCGTATAGGCAAAGTTAAAGAGATATTTCGACAGAGGTCGGTATGTGAGAATGAAATGTAGAAATGAATATACGTTTCGGGACGTAACACACCCGGGGCCGCAGTAACGGTGACCTCACCGGAAAATGCAAATGTAAATAAACACAATGATTGACCGAGTTTTCGCACAACTAATTCCCTGATTAAATCATAACATTGAAAAAAAAAATATTTGTGTCTGTCTAAATAATTTGATTCCCTAATCGAGAGATGATATGAATGTTTTGACGAGACATTGTTCTTACGAGTCTCCCTCTTTTACAATATTGCAAATGAATAGTACAGTATAATAAAATAATACACAATAAATACATGATATATAATATGTTGTGATACAATAGATAGGTAATATACGAAGATAAAATTAAATACGATGAACAATTTTTAAAATATTTAATGGAAGATCTATAATGATGAGGTAGCGATGCGAGGATCATCATGATTTCGGATGGCACACCTTGATGATGGTGGGGTAGTTAATGTCAGTAGCAAGGAAATGGTGTTTTGGGTGTGTCCTTGTTGTTGACTCTCTGATGTAATTGGATGTTGATTTTTATTCTGTGTTGCTCTTAATTTTTTATCTCTACCTGAAAACATTCTATAAATAATTAATAAAAGGGGCCCCCCAAGAAAGGTAACTTTAAGTTTGTAACATTATTACTTTCTTTTTTTTAAATAATGAGATTGACGATTCCAATGATTTCTTTAAAGCATTTAATATTTTTGTTATCAAAAGTTTACTTAAAAGTTATTTAAATGTCTGTTTACTTTATTATAAAAACATTAGATATTTATTAAATTGATAATATTATTATGTAGATTGTCCAAACTTATTATGTTACGTTAAAGTATATATTTTTTTGTTCAACTATTGTTTGGTAATTTTCTCTTTCCAAAACATAAGTTATTTGAGCTGTGAGTTTATAACATGGTATTCATTTTATTTGTATAATCATTTTATGTGTATGCAGCTAAAATATAATAACTATTATTTTATGAAATCTGCTGTGCGACACTGCAGTTATATTTTATTTAAGTACGTTAAGTTGAAAAATGACGAGTTGCACTTTTATTGACAGATGTATTTTATGAATGAAGTTCATTCATAAGAACCTGCAATCCACTTAGTTGTC
>UELU01126953.1:0-14248 GCA_900490025.1 Megastigmus dorsalis
CAGTGCTGTGCCGGCGCACGGCAACTGCTCTCGCAACCGTGCGAGTATGAAAGAGAGAGAGAGAGAAAGAGAATTCAAATAAGCGTTCGGGATACGTATCCGAACGCTCGCGCAAATCCTACCGTTTGTCGCACTCGTAATATAATATTACTTACTCGGTGCAAGGAGTGTTCCTGGGCGAAACTCCTTGCTCCTGCTCCTCCTCTCGTGAGTGGCCGGCCGGTCCACTCACCACGCAACTAATCTGGAAAAACGGAGGGAAGTCGCTCGTCCCTCCGTGCCTCGCAGTTGACGGACTTCGGGGGAACGTCTCTCCCCGAGCACGTTCTCGCCTGGTAGATGCACCCACCCACGCAGTGCAGCACACACTCCACTACATCCCTAACGTCGCTCTCGTGTCGAAATCGCACACACCACAATACCGTTCTCGCGATCCTAGTCCACTAAATCCTTTAATCAATCGATCGGCGTACGTCCGTTGCCGTTCGTAGCTGCGGTCTCTCTCTCGCTCGCTCTCATAGTTAGGCGAGGGAGCACCACCGGTAGGTGCTTCCCTCCCTTGCGCGCGGCAATAAGACTAATTAGTCGCGCTCGCGTTGTCGTTGCTCGCGAGGACGCGAATTATTCTAACCTTGAATAATTACGCGTCACAAATATTATGGTTAGGCCAATCACTGTTCACTGTAAAGTCAATCACTGTACTTACATGGCCAATCAATGTATTTTTTTTTTACATTAAGTACAATTTTCATTAATATCTCGACTATACTAAATTTTTATTATTTCCTTTAGTTTAATTTAAATAAATAATACTTTCTCAAAAATACTGATACCTATTTTACATTAAAATTGCATTTATTGAGTTATTTATAATAATATTTGAGTAGAGTATTCGCTTAAGTGGCCAATAACCGTACAGATTACCCCTAGATCTTTCGGAGACAAAAGAGTTCATTACAAAAGAAAAAAAGAATGACACTTTTTTATTTTCATTATCCTAAAACACTGGTTACATCTTCCAAAATTGTTATCTCTATTACAAGCATCTCATAGTTGAAGATCATATACCTATCTCACAATCAAAAAGTTCATAGTCCTACGCGATCAAAATTTAAACAATATTTGCGTTTTTTCATTTAGATACACTTTCGTTATTTCCTAATTTGAAGTTTTTATTTATTTTTTTATTTCTTTTATATTTCAGTTTTGTTTGTTTTTTTATGCTTTTTTGTATTGTCGCTGTAAGGAAGGAGAGTCAAATGGCTAACCTCGACCCGATAGGGTGAAATGAACCACGGATTCGGATTCAGCAATCCGAAAAATGTATTATTATGGTCTCACAGAGCCATCTTTTCGTAAAGTTTCAATACCGATCAACTTTCTATATAACAACTTAAATATCTAGACGTAAAAATTAACCGTGATTCTTCCTCGAAATGACTTTGACCTTGACCGGATAGGGTCACAATGGACCACCGATTCGGATTCAGCGACCCCAAAAACGTGAAGAATAGAAGTCATTTCTACTAAAGACTTTTTTTGTCGATTTGACTTTCAAATGATTCTTGAATTTAACGTGGTATGGTCAAAGTGTCCTCGGATTCGAATTCAGCGGGAAAAAATACATAAGAATAACATGATTTTATCGATGGACATTCAATTTAATTTTTTTCTGAGCTGAGATTAAGGAAATGTTGGAAAGTTACAAGCGATTAGGCTGCTTGATGAACATGAAATTGCATTTCCTGCACTCGCATCTGGACTATTTTCCAGAGAACCTTGGAGATTATAACGTAGAACAGGGTGAACGATTTCACCAAGACATCAAGGAAATGGAACGCCGCTACCAAGGAAAGTGGGATGTTAATATGATGGCAGATTTTTGTTGGATGCTGAAAAGAGAAACCAAGCCGAGGGGAATAAAAAGAAAGAAAAATCCGCTGCATAGGTCGTTTGAAGACAGCAGAGTTCGTTACAAACGAAAGAAAGTGTAAGAAAATTGTGTAGCCTTCGATGTTGTAACCTTTTTGTCTAAAACACTAATGTTGTGAAATTTGAAAAACTAAAGGTGAGTTTTTGCTTAAAATGCCCTACCGCAGTGATATTCCGACTTTAGTCAGTATTTTTTTTTTTCGGGCGTAAAAAATAAAGGTCTCTGGAGAGATTCTGGAACCTGAGTCAGATTAAATGCATTGAAATACACAAAAATCATGTATAATATCAATTGCAAAAAAAAAGTATTACTAGAATACTTCGCTCTTGCACGCAAAATTTAATGTTTTTTAACGTTTTTTTAGCATTTTTTACGATTTTTCACCATTTTTTCAAAATTTTAAGGGCGTACGAATAAAATAGACCGTGAATTCGGTTTCAGCGCATCAATATACACAAAAATAATGTATGATACTCACAAAAAATTCATTGCCTGATTAACCCAAGCCTTTCAGTGCGAAGCCTCACAATTTTCATCGATTTTTCTAGGTTTTCCACCAGATTTTCAAAATTTAAAGAGCATACAAGTAAAAAGTACATAAAAAATAAAATTTGTAGTCATTTTCAGGTACTCTAAGCTTTTTCACCGAACCCTTACCTACTGTAAGCCCCCGTAGGAATCGATTTTCTGGGTGTTTTTTCTCGATTTAATAAAAAATGAAGGGTCCTGAAGCAATTCTTCGCTCGGATTCAGTTTCAGCGCGTCAAAATACATAAGAAATGATAGGTCTAGTCTCTGGGTCTGTTCGCTTTTTTTTTGTGTGTCTGTGTTATCTAAAAGCATTTTATAAAAATAAATTAGAATAACTGGGGCAAATAGAAGCTTTGACAGTAATTTCTATTTATTTTAAAACTTTCTTAAGGTCAAATTTAGATAATATGAAAAATTTAATACTTGATTATTTAGTTACAAATATGAATTCGACGTTATGCAGTAAAAAATATATTTTACTTTTTACATTATCAGAAGGAGATTACATAGATAGAGTAACTAAAGAGATTTTATTTTTTGCTGCGGAAGACACATCATACTTGCTACAAGTTTTACCTTTTTAAAGGTAGTTTTTATAGATTTCACTACTTTCTTAGAGACTATAATGGATTATATATAAATTCGGAGCGCACTACTTAGACTCCATCATCGACGACCTTATATCCCAAGACATCGAATACGGTCAAATTCTACACCTAGACACGAAAAGCTACGGAGCACACTAGTTAGACTCCATCATCGTCGACCTTGTACACCTAGACATCGAATACGACTAATTATGTCTAGGTGAATTCCTCACCTAGACATAATTATCTATGTACACACCTAGACAGAGTATAATATGATTATATTATATTAATATACAATTTTTTTCGGCATCTTCCAATATTTTATATATATATATTATTCTCTATATGTTACCTATATTTTGTATTATTAGTTTCTACTTGTAATATCTTGATGATGACATACACGGAATAGACTTGTATCGGGAAGAAATTTGTATGTATTTGTATATCTATATATATAGCGTCTGAATCACTCGATAAATTGTCGTTAAGCTATGAATTTAAAAAAAGAAAACTAAGGCATCGCGCAAGGAAAACAAAATCCAAATCATACTCCGAATTACTAGCGTACCATGCGATGTGAAGAGGTAGCAGCGCAACACAGCAGGAGAAGTTATACGAGAATTGTCTCTCATGAGCTACACCGCTGCGCGCCACCTTCTCAGCGTACATAGTCGCCTGATAGGCGGGCCAAAGATGGTCGGCATTGAACTTCTCACGGATCGACAGCAGTACTTCTACAAGTAGTTGTCCATAGCAGCAGACCAGTTTTTACAAAAATTACATCTATTTCTCTCTTGAAACATTGTCTTGTCCGGTGGGTACACAGAACTCTAACAAGTCTTCTAACAACATTATGTGGAAAATCCGCCCAAAACCATTTTTGTGGGACTTGACCCGTTGAAGTTGGGAGCAAATGTTCTCGAGTCAGTCTCCTTGGTCTTCTTGCCTGCAGAGAATTGGCAAGTATCTTCCGCTCTGCATGAAATAATCTTTCATCATCACTGGCTTGCATCCAACGGATGCAAGAATGTCCAGGCATGATTCCGAACTCTTTCATAATTTTCAAAAAACTAGTACGTCCCGCATTAAATATTGTAACATCAGTATTTAAACCAATTTTCAATACATTCAATCCACTAAAAGCAGTTTTTGGAAGAAGCTTCCACACAGAGTAATTAAAACTTTAATTGTTATTTTGGTTATAACTATTTTTTATAAATAAATAGATGAAAGTTTATCTATTTAATGACCCACGAACGCATGAACGCACGAACTCACTTTTAATCTACGATTAAAATTGTAGTTTGATTAAAAAGAGGTAAATATTTATACCTATGAGTGTTATCCTTAAACTAGCTGTATAAGTATGAACTACATGAAAAATTACATGCATCTATACGTATAATACGCATATAAGATACCTAGAAACAGCCATTGTAATTTATATTGAAATTAACCGCTATTATATTGTATAGATGCGGAACACGGAATAGATTATAAGGAATAAATACGACACATCTATAAGCTTGTCCATAGCCTTAATACTTTGGACAAATATATTTTTCACGAATGTCGAATATAGTTAATGCTTGAAGCGCATTTAAATCTAATATACACTATAGTCATGCTCGTTGCACCAGCAACTCGGATTTAGCACAAACTACATTGACTACTATATACAAAATAGATGCAGTGACCATTGTAATTATTAAATTTATTTCTTTTTAGGAATTCTTTATCTATCTCTTTTGCTTGTTCATGCCTTACGTATAAAATGCATACCTAGTCCTATATATAGAATATATAAAAGTGAAACTTTTAATTATTTGAAGAAAAATTTAAAAGCTATTTTACTTGTTCACTGTTTCTTCTATAACATTCCGGACCGGGACTTTATTCTATGAGAAATTTGCTATCTGGATAGATAATAAAAAAAAATTGATTTTTTGAAAAGTTTTTGGTGCCCCCCTTAAATTATTTCAAAAACAATAGGTTATAAGTTGAAATTTATTTATTAAGCTTTGAAAAAAGCGCAGATACCTTTCCATTTGAAACTATGCAGAATTTTATATTTATCTCAAAATGAAAATATATTTGGAAAAATCAACTCTAAATTTACTTGTATATGTTCGTTACTTCAAGAGAAATTTTGAGATAAACTTTAGTAGAACTGGAGTTATTATCAAAATTTAAAAAGCTGCTGTTTGCTCTTGTAATAACGAACATAAAGAAGTAAATTTAGAGCTGATTTATTCGTAAAATTTACCGTTTTACCGTTAAATTCTTCTTATACAGGGTGTCCCAAAAGTATGGACACCCCTGAAAATCTCGGAAACTAGTGGCGCTAGAAAAAAACTTTAAATACAAAAGTTTCCGCAAATCAAACGGCGCATACGATCGTGACCTTGAGTTTGACCTTGGGCTTGACCTTTAGGGTCATTTGAAGGTCAAGTCGAGTTTTTTCAATGGGAACCCCCCCTTTTTATTAACGAGAACCATACTTCTTCATTCCAGAAAACTTGTCCAAAGGTCATTTACAAATTTTACAAATCTGATCTCAGATTCGCACTCAGGAAGGTTTTAGGCCGAATTCACAATTTTTAAGAGAAAACCCCTCCCATATGCACACCTGAACTAATCACGGGACAAAGAGGTCAATTTTTGTGAATATTCAGGTATGGATTCATAAGATAATTATCGATTTTGATGTGCTTTGTTTTTTTCATTCTGAAATAGTTCTATCAACGCACTAATTCTATTCGTTTATTCTTAGTTTCGTTTTCTGTATTTGAGAATGAATCGTCTCACAGAACGTGAACGAATAAGCATCCTCATGATGCGAGGATGGGGTAATATGGTTAGGTCATATCGGCGAGTTGCGGATCTGTTTAACGCAGAATTCCGGCTACCGTTGCAACCAAGTATTTCGAAAAAAACAATGGGAAAAACTGTTTCTCGTTTTGAGCAAACTGGTAGCGTTAAAGATCGACCCAAAAGTGGAAGACCGAAGACAGTGACTGATCATGAAACCTCTTTGAATGTGGCATTATCTTTCGTTGAAAATCCTGGAACCTCCGTTAAACAAGTATCTGCTGAAACTGGTGTTTATAAAACTTCTGTTCACACAATAATGAAACTCGAGAAGTTTCTTCCA
This sequence comes from Megastigmus dorsalis, assembly GCA_900490025.1. Taxonomy (NCBI): domain Eukaryota; kingdom Metazoa; phylum Arthropoda; class Insecta; order Hymenoptera; family Megastigmidae; genus Megastigmus; species Megastigmus dorsalis. The sequence continues at coordinate 6,212 of UELU01126953.1, forward strand.
TATAAAGTGAAATTGGTACAGGAGTTGAACGAGGATGATTTCGATCGAAGACTGGAATTTGCCGAATTAATGATGAACCGTATTGATGCAAGACCAAATGTTTTAAAAGATATAGTTTTTTTCCGATGAAGCTACCTGCCAGTTGAATGGTAACGTTAATCGACACAATTGTCGGTTCTGGGCATCGGAGAATCCTGACTGGTTTTTGGAATCACATACACAACACCCACAGAAACTCAACGTTTGGGCAGGCATAATAAATGATAGAATAGTAGGGCCATTTTTCATAGAAGGCAATTTAAACGGAGAAAAGTATGAAGACTTGTTGAGGAATCAAATCGTGCCTGCGATAAATGATATTGTCGGTGACAACTTTAATATTACTTACTTTCAACAAGATGGAGCACCCCCGCATTACGCTGGAAATGTACGTAATTATTTAACTGAAACATTTCCAGGACGAGTGATAGGCCGCAGAGGAACCATTGACTGGCCACCTCGTTCACCTGACATGACGCCATTAGATTACTTTTTATGTTTCAGCATTTTATAATCGTATGGGGTATTGTCAACTGAATAATAATGGAGGACATGTCGAACATGAACGTTAACTTTTAGAAGTCACGATTTCTAAAAGATGCTCGTTGGAATTCACCAGTCGGACACCAGCGTGTCTTGCCTTCACTGGCTGGATATCGCTGTGTCTTGCCTTCACTGGCTGTACTGTAAAATTGAAAATTTCAGTTTTAAACGGATCGAAAACTAAATCTATGGCCAAATCTTTGAAGGTCAAATACTTGGTCGACGTCAAATGCACCGTTTTATTTCCAGAAACTTCGATAGAAAAACTTATGGCAGTTTTACACCAATTTTAGCTTATTTAGCCCTATGTTATTTATACCGTTGAATAGAAAATTTTTTCCGCTTTCAATTTCTGTAATAAAGAAGGGGGTTGCCATTCAAAAAACTTGACTTGACCTTCAAATGATCTGAAGGTCAAACCTGAACCCAAGGTCAAACTCAAGGGCACCATTGGATGCACCGTTTGATTTTCGGAAACTTTAGTGTATGAAGTTTTTTTCTAGCACCCCTAGTTTCCGAGTTATGGGCTGCTGAACACTAATTTCAGCTTATTCAAAGATCTGACCAGCAAATGACCTTTGGGCTACATTTGACCCCCTATGTCATTTATACCTTTGAATAGGAAATTTTTCCCGCTTTACATTTCTGTAACAAAAAAGCGGGGATCCCATTGAAAAAATTCGACTTGACCTTCAAATGACCCTGAAGGTCAAATCCAAGGTCAAACTCAAGGTCACAATCGGATGCGCCGTTTGATTTGCGGAAACTTTTGTATTCAAAGTTTTTTTCTAGCGCCACTAGTTTCCGAGGTTTTCAGGGGTGTCCATACTTTTGGGACACCCTGTATATGCGAATGATACTTTTTCAAGTATTTTGTTTATTGAAAGTCGTGTAGAAATAATAAATAAAAATGCAAAAGTCATATTTTTCTTTGTAAATGTATAGAAGCATATCTATTCTTTAAAATGAGAGCTTATAAGGCTCATTATACTGAGTGTAGCCAAAGATATAATAGAAATTATCAAGTTCTTTTCGTGCGAATCGAGTAATAGTGGTTTTCAACAAAAAATCGCCAATATCTTAAAAACTATGAGAGATAGCTTAAAACATGTAATGCAGAAAAGTTTTGTAATCAAAAAAGAAAAAATTTGGCGTTCATTTTAGGTTTCTATCTCTAATTTTTTAGGAGATATGGCGATTTAAACAATTGATTTATTAATAAAAAATGCATTACAAATTTCAAAGAAAAGTATCAGAAAGTTTCGTTAAATGCCCACCAAAATCTATCATTTAAGGCAAAAGTACCTTATGGACATATTCGTGCACACATAAGCATTGTGGGCGGATTCCGGGCGGAAGGACTATATTCCTTAAAACGAAAAATAAAAAATTTTCAATTTAATAATAGATAGAAAAAGATAACTGGAAAAAATAAATTATCAATGATAAAAATGAGAGACAGTGCCTTAGCGCTCTCGACCAGCATTTCATGTGTTGCCATAGAATCATAATCTTCAGCCCTCTTTAAGGCCTTTCGACAGCTTGAATCGACTACTCTGACAAATATTCTAATAATAATTTATCATCTTCTTACTGTTATTCAAACACTGAATGATTAATATAGATTTTTCAGATTTTACTCCTGTTTCGAGATAAATGTAATTTTACATATGGGTTAAATGGAAAGGATGATGCGGTTGTTCCATGGTTTAATAAATACGCTGTTATCTTTCTATTGAAATAATTTATTAATTAAAAAGAAAAATATGAAATTTTCAACCAAGTAATAGTCAGAATAAAATTAGTGAAAAAAACAATTGTCCTAAGGTAGGATCAAACCCGCGCTTTCTGTGTTTTTCAGACTTTCTAGCGACCCTCAGCTGTACTTTTTAATTTTTTTTATTGTTTTTTAAATGAATTGGTTTTTTTAAATAAAATAAAAAGATAGGTAAGCTTTATATTTTTATTATTCAAAAAATCCAATTTTTACTTGCACCTGAATTTTTGTAACAACTAGCAATAGCAGCGAAACATTGCTAATTAATTGATCCGAAGCCGAGTCGAGGGCATTCGCTGAAACTGTAGAATATCATTAAATATACTATATAACTGCACTTATCGGGATGACAAAAAGAAACGTCTTCGAGAATATTTGTCTACAAAAGCAAAAACATGCCTGTTGCAAACCACCTGCTAGCCTATTATTTGAGATGTGTAGAAGTAATAAAAAAATCTGGTCTTACGCATTTACGGCAATTGTACTATACATATTGTGACATCCGATATATGAGATAGATATAAATGTAAATTAAATTATAATCGAAATAGAATAAGTAGAAATGAATGTAATATAAGAGGAAAGAATATCAATTACTAAAAAATAAGAATCAAATTCAGAGAAAAGAATACTAGTTTCCACGGAGCAAGAAGAAACGGAAACCCAAGTCAAGCTGGCATCAGACTATAAAAGGAGAAGAAGAAACATAGAAAATCCACATTAGCTCAAGAGACAATGTATAGACGATTTCAGAATATATACATTTTATATTATATTCAATTTTCTCTTTTCTCTAATCGTCTCTCCTCTCTCCACTAACATGCGAATTAGAGAATTTGACCCATTGCGCGGCGGTCGATCTATCGCTTAAGGGAACCCTGTCATCTGGAGTATTCGGTTGAGCCATTGCGAGCTCCCGGGAAGAACAGATTGGTACGGGTTAGCACTAACTAACGGACTAACAACACTTTCTATACTTCTTTAGATAGCATGCCAATGAGTGCATGTTATTTGCGAAGAGGAAGAAAGTTAATATTGTTACCTGAGCCTGTAAGAACACAACAAGTCAATGTGCATTTGTTGTGGAGCAGCGAGCGAAGGAAAACAATAACAAAGCGCTGAGAGCTAATATAGTAGTCATTGCGTATTACTATATTCGGCTCCGCGCGGGGTTCACATAAACACACTCGTCTGACATTTAGATGTAATGACAAATGCGTGTTGTTATGTCGGAATGAACGACAAGTATTTGGGTGGGTAAGAACGCATATTTCGAGTCCAAAAGAACCCGTGAGTACACGCGTAAAGTGTGTACGTCACAATATACTATAGCAAATATACTATAGTCGCAATGTATGCACAGGACTAGTTTTTTTATAACTCCAACAAGCTTGAATTATTCAGTGGCAGGTAATTTGCGACAGAAATTTTTCGGTCTTTACAGTAAGTAAATATGCAGGCTGATATACTATAATTAACATTTCGTAATTATTGATTTCGCAACACTTTACGCATTTATGCGTACAATAAACGTTGAATAATTTAGTAAATTTAAAACTGAGAATGAGCTAATGAAAACAATATAATCTGTCTACGTTTTTACATTTTTTTGGAAGTCTTACAGTTTGCTCGACTATGAGTGACTCGAACAGAGCGCGTGACCACTAGCTAGATGACTTTTACTGGATGTTTCCATATTCGCAATTGCCATATTAAAATTAAATAACAGCGAACATTGTACCAGAATCCAATGTAAAAATTGCTGATTGCAAAGATACATTTTAGGCGTCGAATTAGACTAGTGAAATCAAGTGAAATAGCGTTTAGAAAATTGAAAATCTAGCTGTTTTTATACATAAAAAGATATGGATATAAACATACATGTTTAATAAGAAAGTTTTCGAAATAGCTACTTATTATGGAAAAGATGTACTGAAAATCGCATTCATATCTGCAAGGAACGTGAATAAAATAAATGTATGCTCTTTTTCGGCGCTTGAATAAAAGAGAATTTGTAAATTATAATTGCATAATCGTGCAATATTTTTCAAGGCTATATTAACCTCCAGGCGGCCGGTAAGGGTCAGATATGGCCACTAATCCAATCAACTTTGAGCTGGACCTAATTTAGATAAAATTGTAAAATAATTGAACTGTACATTAGGCCTACTGTACAAGCAGTTTCTTCGCTATTAGGAAATATATTACTAATTGAGGGATCCTTGAAAGTCGAATACTAAATTTAGTATAAATTTTCTGGTTTTCGAAAATCTTGCCGAAATTCCTAGTTTTTTGACACTAATAAGAATGTCTGAAGGGTATTTTGAACTAAGTACAGGTTAAATGTACGCTGTATAGTGATTGAATGCTCAAAATATTACTAAATGCCAAAATTCTCAAAAAAAAAAAAATAAATAAATGTATATTCCCAAAAGCTTCCCGGCCGGGAAGGGTCAGATCTGGCCACCATTTTGGTCGACCCATATGTGGTGTCTATTGAAGATCATTTGTTAGAAAATGTTCTTCAAAGTTTTATTTTAACTCTTTCTTAACTCCCGGCCGCCTGCAGGTTAAAAAAAATCGGTCGGTTTGATCCACTGGATCTGGAGAAACTATAATAAGTAGTGCCACGGTAAGAAGGCGCGCGGAATCCTATAAACAGTTGAGATGCGCGGCCGCAAAGCCTCTCACGAGGCCAGATGTGCGTCAAGAACATATCATGCTGTCTCTCTCACTCTGCTTGCTAAATCGGCTATATGGGATGCACCCCGGGCCCGAGAATAACGAATGATACGGCACTGCTTTACTGTACAATATTTCAGAATTTTTTTCGCGACTTCTAGCGACTACGTCAACTACTAAAAATACCAAACTGTTTCACCGACAATAACAATAATATTCTCCTGACTACCACTATACGGCTTTTCAATTTTACTTACAGGATCATTTTCGATAGAATGAACCTAAAAATCTGAAATAAATTTTAATGGGTTCGCTAATAAATTGTGCATGTGCCGAAACTTTATTACAAGGTCTGTACTGTTATTTATCAGAATAAACATTTTTCTCCATGCAAACCACTTGGCCGTACAATGAGTGGAGCAGACGAGATTCAAGCTCTGATTTTGAATATTATATTTTCACCTGCTTAGAATAATCTTTTGCCTTATTTGAAAGTTTCGGCACATACAGAAACGTTCATATTTTCTTTTAAAAATAGTTTGAGCACCGTAAAACATTAAATGACGATGTGATCCTGTAAGTAAATTTGTTTCCGATCTGGTAGTGCAAAAGCCGCCACGGAGGGCATTCACATCGCAGTCAGAAATAAATATATTCTAAAACCACTCAAAAATTATCTAGCAAATTTTCCTAAATAGTTTTCAAATTCTGCAGCTATTATTATAAGATTTCAAATATATTCTTTAAATTTTGTATCAGTATTCTATATTGAAAGCTCATAATAACATTTTGTAACTAATATATAAAAATTATTTTTGTATCACTTTAAAATATGAAAATTTATTTAACTATTTTCATGATACAAAAACTTATGATTTCAATTATCTAATTTTTTTAAATAAAATCGCGTTCACAATAAATTGTACCTGTTGTACATATTGCCAATCATGATATTGTTTTTTTATTCTATTAGAAGAAATACTTTAAAATAAAACTATTTAAACAATTAATATCTTCAAGTATATGAAAAACTCTCCATATTTTTCACTAAAAATATTAATTTATCATATATTGAAGAATCATAATTAATAAACTATTTTTTTACAGTATTTGAAAATACAAATAAAATCAGATATTAAACATCAAAATCCATCGAACAATATTTTAATTAAAAATATTTGAAAACATACTTAAAAACCAGAAAAACTTAAGTATCTGTAAAGCTTATCAGCCAAATTTTTGAAAGAGATGTACATCTAAGGTTAAATAAATGCTATTTATAAATAAAATTTTGAGAAGAGTAGAACTGTTGTACTCCCGCTTCTAAATGCCATAGAATGCATCAAAATATCATTATTTTCTTAAAAAATACAAATATCAATGTTTAAAAATTTAGCAAATTTATGCTGATAATACTCTTCATAATTAAATAAATTTTCATAAGGATTGATAAAGAGATTCAGAAGTTATAACCTAAGTTTCAAAAAATAACAACATTCATTAATTTAATCTAAATTTATTTTGAATATATAAGGTCTTAAACTGTAAGTAATTAAAACTCTTTTAACGCATATTATAATTTTTTTAAATATTATACTTTGAATACAAAAAAGGACTAAGAACCTAAAAATCAAACATAAATTTTCTCAAATAAAACAAAAGAAAATCGGTTAATACTAAAAATTATATTTCAGTATTTTTGAACATTGGTTCATCCGTTGTCGAGTCACACACACACACACACACACCCTGACACACCCACAAACCCACACACACACCCACTCGTCCGAGTATTGGCCTTTTTAACCCATTAACGCCCAGAGGACACAATTTTGAGAATTAAGTTTGAATTGTTGCTGTGCAATATGTGCATTGCTAAAATATTTTAAAATCATTACCCTTTATGTTTTCGAGGGTGCTCTTTTCAATGGTGGTGGTTAAAATTTCCTAAATTTCACTTTTAATCATGGAAAATTGAAAAATTACCAAAAAAAACAGAATTTTCGACTGCGATTTTTTTTCAAACTAAAATTTCGATGCCTTATCGGTTCTGTATATGCCCAAAACCTATCTCAATCGTGGCCTCGAGGTCTGAACTTAAAAAAATAACGTTTAGCAAAATTTTTCGTTTAAACAAAATGGCGGCCGAAGTGACGATTTTTTGTTTAAACTTTGTGAATTTTTTCCTCGAAAACTATAGACTTTGGAGAAAATTTTCATAGAAGAAAAACGTCTTAAAATTAATCAAAGAATACCCTCAAATTTTTTCAGAACGATTGGAAACAATTTTCAATTTTCGGGAAATCCGGGAAAGCGAAAATTTGAAAAAAATTATAAAAAATTCTGAAAATGTTCAGAGATGTTCTTTGGACTATTTTAAGACATTTTAGTTCTATGAAAATTTTCTCTAAGGTCCATAATTTCCATGATAAATGCATATTAAACTATTTTTTAACAATATTACATTTTTTCTTGCGGAATAGGAAAAACGTCTTTCAGCCATTTACGTAAGATAAATGTTGTCCGATTCTCACCGCGGGGAGGTAGACGTTATCGAGAATCTCTATTTTTTTTTGTTTTTTTTTTGTTTTTTTGTGTTTGTTTTTAATTTTTAAGTATTTTTGTTACGTTTTTTTACGAACAAAAATGTCTTAAAATAGTCCAAAGAACATCTCTGAACATTTTCAGAATATTTTATAATTTTTTTCAAATTTTCGCTTTTTCGGATTTTCCGAAAATTGAAAATTGTTTCCAATCGTTCTAAAAAAATTTGATTGGGTATTCTTTGATCAATTTTAAGACGTTTTTGTTCTATGAAAATTTTCTGCAAAGTCTATAGTTTTCGAGGAAAAAATTCACAAAGTTTAAAAAAAAATCGTCACTTCGGCCGCCATTTTGTTTAAACGAAAAATTTTCAAATTTTACTAAACGTTTATTTTTTCAGTTCAGACCTCGAGGCCACGATCGAGACAGGTTTTGGGCATATACAGAACCGA
>UELU01126957.1:0-12122 GCA_900490025.1 Megastigmus dorsalis
CATGGGAAGGATATTTGGAGTGAAATGCGTAATCTTGGCCTCTTGCCTAAGAGCAAGGAGGAGCTACATGGTTTCACCCCGGACGAGCTCAATACACACTTTGCGGGGATGTCAATCTCGCCTAATGAGGATATAGATAGCGTACTAAACATCATACAGTCTGCATCTGATGATGGTTTTGCATTTCATCCAGTTACTTCTCCAGATGTAGTTCTCGCCATGTCTCATTTTACATCTCAGGCGAGGGGTGTAGATGACATACCGCATAGTGTTGTGGTGAAGTCTCTGCCAGTGTTGGGGAATTATATAGTCCGTTTATTTAATTCCTCCTTTGCTCAGGGAGTCTTCCCGAGTGCTTGGAAACGGGCGCAGTTAGTGGTCTTAAAAAAGATTTCCACCCCATCTTTAGCTTCGGACTTTCGTCCTATTGCCTTACTGTGCTTCCTCTCCAAGGTACTCGTGAAGATTGCACACTCCCAAATCACCAACTATCTCTCCAGGACCGGCATTCTCGATCCTTTACAAGGTTGCAGGGTTCAGACAGCATCACAGTACTCAGACAGCCCTGCTTAAGCTGACTGACGATATACGAATAGGCATTGATAGAAGGATGATCACCTTGCTCTTCGACTTCAGCGAGGCATTTGACACCATCTCTCCTTCGAGACTGTTGAGTAAACTGCGCGATCTCGGGTTCTCGAGGTCTGCACTCCTGTGGATTAAATCGTATTTATAAGGTCGTACTCAACGCGTATTATCTAGAAACGGTTGTTCCTCGTGGGTTGAGACAAATTTGGGTGTGCCACAGGGGTCGGTCCTCGGGCCTTTACTCTTCAGTCTCTATATCAATGACCTTAAAGACCTCTTTGATCGTGGGACGGTCAAGCACATACTATATGCTGATGACCTCCAAATTTATATTCAAACACCTGCAGATAAACTTCTGGAGGGAGTAGCTTGCCTGTCTGATACGTCACGACTGGTGTTCGACTGGGCCGAGCGTTTGTCCCTCCGTCTCAACTCTGGCAAGACTAAAGCAATTTTGTTTGGTTCTCGTAAATATGTTAATGATTTGGTTACAATGGGTTTGCCGGACGTTGATATGGGGGGAGGAGCGCTCGTGCCTTTCTCCAGCACGGTCGTGAGTCTCGGTCTTACTTAGACAGTAAATTAACGTGGAAACCGCAGGTCGATAATGTAACTAAAAAAGTAAATAAAGCCCTTTATAGTCTGCGGTTTATAAGGGCATGTACCACCGAGACTTTGCGCAGAAGGCTGGTTGAGGCTCTAGTCTTACCCCATCTTGACTATTGCGCTGTAGTGTGTCTTGACGCGTCCGACGAGTAGAGAACACGACTACAGAGACTTAATAATACATGTGTGCGATTCATATACGGTGTCAGGAGGGATGAGCACATCACCCCTTATAAAAAGCAACTGGGCTGGTTGCGCGTTGATAGTTGAAGGATGTATTTCGCCACCATCCTTTTGTATAAAATCCTTCGACTCAATGAACCACCTTACTTAGCGGCATTTTTCCATAAACACTAATCCAGGGGCACTAGCAGGGGTGATGCACAAGAACTCTCGGTGCCAAGAGTGCGCACGGAAACTGGTATGCGATCTTTCCAGGTTCAATGTGCGCGCTTTTGGAACTCTCTCCCAGACAATCTGCGCAACATACCATCTTTGTGCGGATTCAAGATGGCGGTCCTCAAATATCTTTTTGAGCTTGATATATAAACGAAAAGTAATCCTCCATAAACTGCATAATCATATTTTCTGACTTACACCCATACAGGGGAAAATCAGATGGGTTTTCTTTATGTTAACTTATTTTGTTTCGTCCCCTATACATCTTTTTTAAAAAAGTGAGTATATTTATTGGTATGAGAGTGTGTATGAATGGGATGAGTAAATGTGAATTGTATTGTATAAATTTTATTTTTTAATTCATGACTGATAGGTATAGACAGTTTTTGGAAATTTTGTTTATTTGTATTTTAATATAAGACGCGCTGTGATATTACATATAGAATTGTGCAATATTTTAAGACTGATTATTTTAAGACTGATTATTTGTATTTGTATTTTTATTTTTATCTTTATACTTATACTAATTGATTAAGCACGCCTGTGATATCGTAAGTAGACTGAGTCCAATGAGACTGATTTAAATAATGTATATATGAAGAAGCGTCAAGAAAAGAAAAAGCAATTGTATGAAGTTATTTTTGTAAACAACTTACAAATAAACGTACATCTATCTATCTATCTATCTCTCTGTCGCTCTCTCCCTCTCTCTGTCTCTTTAATTTTCCCATGCATAGGAGTCACCCGGACTCGAATTATTTTCGTAATCATCTTCTTGAACATAATTTACTGCTACTCCCGTCTAAACCTACTCATCGTATATTTCATGAAGATGGTACTTGGAGTCACACTTGGCTTGATTTATTTATTGTTCCAAATCTCGATTTGGTTCGTGCCTATAGGAAGACTGACAGTCCACTAGCAGGTGGACATGATCTTATTTCTCTAGAGTATAATTTTCCATCACTGAGCGCAAAATCAAATGTGATTACTCTTCGTAATTTAAAAAACCTAAACCTAAAGTCTTTTTATGATGAGCTTCTTTCGCTACTAGCGCAAGATTTATCAGCTGAGCCTATTTCTAATAATAATATAAGTAGTTAATTGCATTCTCTTCCAGAATCTGATAGTTGATCGTCTATAACCAAAACTGTGATCAATGATTTACGTACTGTTTTTGATATTCATGCACCAAAGCGTACTGTTACAATTCGTGCACAGAACAAGCCGTGGATATCAGCTGATATTCATGCTTTGATGTAACAAAGAAATGCTGCGTACCATAGAGCGCATCGACATGGTCGTCACTCTGACAGAGAATTATTTGTTGAACTGCGAGCTCATGTTAGAAATACTATTGACGTTGCTAAAAATAGTTATTAAAAGACTTTACTTAATTCATCCTCAGATTCAAAATCTACTTGGAATATACTTAGAAACATGAATTTGACACCAAAAACTCCCTCCCCAGTCACCTATTTTTCTCCATGTACTTTGAATCAACATTTTGCTGCTGTTTCTCATGCATCACAGCCTCTTCAATCAAATGAAGTTCTAGATATAATTAATCTCAACTCAATAATGATCTTCCAAGTCTTTTTGAGTTTAAACCCATTGATCGAGCACTATTAAAAACTCAAAAGAATTGCAATGGTTCTGATTCAATATTAACAGAGATGCTCAAATTAGCATAACCAGTTCTTCGACCGTACTTACTTGAGATTTTTATCAGATCTATAGAACAAGGCACATTTCCTAGCTGCTGGAAATTAGATTCAATTATACTTCTCGGACACACGCCCTATAGCTATTCTCTCTGAAATTTATAAACTATTTGAGCGTGTGATACATGAGCAACTGATTGAGTATCTTAATGCTCATAACCTTCTGGATCCTCGTCAATCTGGATTTAGACTGGGACATTCAACTCAAACTGCTCTGTTAGGATTCGTAGAGGAAGTTAGAATGGGTATCGATCAACGTAAAGTCACACCGCTGATATTATTTGACTTTTCAAAAGTATTTGATACTGTCCCGCACAAGTTACTTCTACAAAAATTACGTGCGTTGAACTGTTCTGACAGAGTTATCAAATGGTTCGCTAGTTACTTGACGGGCAGAATGCAAGTAGTTCGTGATGAAAATGGAGCCTATTCTGATCCTATTGGAATCTTTGCAGGCGTTCCTCAAGGGAGTGTACTTGGGTCTTTACTCTTTGCGATCTTTGTTAATGACCTGCCGAGATGTCTAGTTCATACCAAACATGGGATATATGCAGATGATATTCGTATGTATCTTCATTGTTTACCCAGTGAACTATATGTACATATACTCAAGCTCTCTGAGGATGCGTGTAGAGTCTTTGAGTGGGCACAGCGTAATATGATTCAGCTGAATGCTGATAAAACTAAATTAATTATTTTGGGCAGTCAACCATATATTTTAAGTATAGATTTGTCCAGTCTCCCAGCAGTGCTTATTGATGGTGTCACTGAGAACTACTCTAGTCATGTATCTGAGCTCGGAGGCCAGCTCTCTTCAACTTTAAACTGGGACAAGCATGTTAGTCAGATCTCTAGTCGTGTTCACGGGGCACTTTATTCTCTGCGATTTCACAGGCATGCACTTTCGCGATCTCTTAGAAAGCGCCTTGTCAAGTCTCTTATCTTCCCTCATTTTGATTATGCGGCAGTGGTCTACCATGATTTAACAAAAGAGCAAAATTTAAAACTACATCATTATGGCTATATTCCCTGGCAAGCTCCAGTAAAACCGTATCGTTTGTCTCTTGAATGGTTGATTGTTAAGAATAGACGCTTATACATCATTGCTAATTTAGCCTACACTGTTATCTCATCTGGAAAACCTGCTTATCTTTTTGACCTTTTCAAACTGAGGGATGATACTGTGCAGAGACGTATTACTCCACGCTATCCTCCTGCTCCATTACTGACAAGTATCCCGAGAACAAAGATGCTGGATAACTCGTTTCATTTAATTGCGTCAAGATTTATAAACTCTCTAGTAGATCGGAATATCATGTTTGATCTTGACCATCTTAGTGAATTTAAATTAACAGTATGCGAAAAACTTGTTGAAACAGAGGTCGACCATTGGCGTTTTAGAGTTGAGCATGATGAGAACTTAATATTAAATCCGCTACCACATAACAGGGTCGTAGCTAGACTTTTAGATATGTAATTATACGTACAGTATGAGATACTGCATTTAATTTAGTTACTAATTTCTAACAATGTAATCAAAGAACAGATATCTTTTTGTGATAAGTACAGTCTTAAGACTGCGTGTACTATGTTTACTGAAACTAGTTTTGTTGACTCTTAGACGTAGAACTTATTATATCTACTTAGCGTGTTAAACTTGTTATATTTGATTTCTATAATTGATTCTTATTATGTTCACAAGACTTTGTAATTAATTATTGTAACTATTATTGTACAATCTTACTGGGCAATATGGGGCTGTACCCCGAAGCCTTCAATCTGTGATTCAGACTCTTCAGACAGGGCCTCTGCATCCGTGTAATCGTGGCAATGCCCTCACGAAGATTGGCAGATGGAAAGGAATAATAGATTTGGGTGTCATCGTCGAAGATCATACGCCTCAGAATGATCGGAAGATCATTGATAAAAACGATAAAAAGAAGCGTTCCGAGGACCCTCTCCTGCGGAACGTCGACTATGAGCTTTATCCATTTCAAACTGTGTGGAAATCCTTGGAAAAATCGAAGAGTATAAGCGTAGTGATCATGCGCTTATCTTTAGCAAGACGTATGTCGTCCAAGACTCCGAGAAGAGCCGTCTAGGTGCAAGACCAGATTTCTCTAGATAACGAGACAACTGATCGTGAGCGATGCGCTCTAACGCTTTGAAAATTTCGCAAAGCTTAGCGATCGGTTTGGTATCTGATATAGATATCATAACATAACTGTCTTCTTCGCAAGGGAGGAGAGAAAGGCTGGCCTCCAGGGCTCTAGAAAAGCGGCATTGCTTAGCGACTTATTGAAGAGCGTAGTGACACATGTTACTAGCAACGGACCAGCCAGTTTAAGCATATAAGCGGAAATGCCATCAGGTCCAGTAGCCTTGTAGGTACATTTACAGATGACCAGTAAAACCTCTCGCTCAGAAACTGGCGAGAAACTAAATAACCGACCATCCGAGGCAGAAGACGACGCCAGTGAGAGCTTCCGAAGAATCGCAGGCGAAAGGGACACCAGGTTTGTGGCAACACTGGCGATTTAAATCAGAACCTGAAGAATAAGTAAAGGGCAAGTTACGCGAGGTGCCAGAAACCCCCATTCTCCTTACAACACGCCATTTACCCGAGGAATCAGGAACTTTAGCGAGGCGATCAGCGTAAAATCTATTCTTGACAGAGTCGATGGTATTGCCGACTACCTTGAAAGCTGATCTAAAGCGCTGAAAGTCAGGGGGAGAGACTATTCGCTTTGCTGTCCTATAGAAATTCAGGGTTTTTTGAGTTTGATATAGCGATCGAACGAAGAGGGGTAACATCATCAAAAGAGTTGTAGTTGCTATTGATAGTGTTTTCTGATAGAATCATTGTATTAAGTGTACTTTTATGAGCAATATTCAACCCCAATGTAAGAACGACCTTAATAATAATGACCTTTCAAAGGGTGTCCTTACTTTTAGCGTTACCCAGAAACAACGACGTGGACGTAGTAAGTTCGGTTTGCTTTGGGGTGCTTGATTAGCGTGAATCCCCTTGACTCTCACAGAATGTCTTAGTATTTGACCTTGAAACAACCTTCTAAGGGTCATAAAAAAATTATGAAATATCACTTTGGAAGTCAAATTTTCCGCTCTTTCCGAATCCGGTGTCAAAAATAGGGGTTCCCATTTAAAAAAAAAACACTTTGATCTTAAAATGACCTTGAAAGTGAAGTTCAAGGTCAAAACTAATTGGACCAAAAGATGTCCCCCTTTGTCCTGAACATCTTTTGTATGAAGAATTTTTTTGTATCATGCCTCTGAATGTCATAAAATTGGATCCATAGATTAAAATGGGACATCGTGCATAATGTTGGAGAGACTGTTTGTTAAGTCTCCGACCTGCTATGCTGAAGAAAAGTGTCAAGAATATGGTAAAGAAAGAAGAGAAAAAGAAGAAGCTGAAACTCTTACGGGTCGGCCATCAAGGAACTATTTAAGTAGTAAGAGAGCAAGCAGGTCAGATGCTTCATGTTTATAGTTTTAAAGGGGGTAAGGGTTAGCACTTTTAAAAAATCGATTTTTTACTTTTTACTTATTCGTATAGTAAAATATCTCAAGAATATTGTCCTAAAATTTCAAGTCAATCAGAACAAAACTCTCGGAGTTATTGACCTTTTAATCCCCTCTCCTTTAATACTGTCGTTGCGACAGCGACGGGCGCTTCGAAACCAAGCGCGCAGCTGACTGAGCAGGAATACAGTTCGTTCACTTGGCGTTTTGCTCCGTTTTTCTGTTTATGAAAGGTTCTATTCAGGTAAGAGACAAAGTTCAGAATGAAGCGTGGTCAATGTCATTTCAGAACTATTTAACCGATTTATTTCAAAGTTGTTACATAGTATCTATATGTATAAAAAACCTCCCCCCAACGATACGTATGATAACACAGCCCCACAAAAAAAAAATGGAAAATCCCAAAAACTTGACCATGGTAGTTATATGTTTTTGGGGTTGCTGATTCCGAATCCAGGATCAGTTTAACCTCATTGGATCTTGGTCAAGGTCATTTCAAGGTCAAATGTACAAAATTAGCGGCAACCCAAATTTAATAGTACATACACAGTGGCCGGAAACGTCAAAAAAATGCATTAAATTCTAAACCCTAAGCCCTTAAACCCTTAAACTCTAAACCCTAAGCACTAAACGCTTAAACCCTTAAATCCTGAACCCCTAAACCCTAAACCTTTAGTTGGGTACATTCAAATTTGTGAGTAGTATATGCAATTCAATAAAATAGCCATAAAAATTTCAAGCCCATTACTCTTTTTTATGGTAACGAACTATTTTATTGTCAAATGATCTACGAAGTGGATTACGCTTCCGCTTTTTCGATGTTGATGGTAGATCTCGTTTCAACGACCAACAGTAATCTGCTAACATATTTATGTCCCATCTTCCTTGGTACCTACGCTTTATTTCCTTCATATCTTGATGAAATCTCTCTCCCTGCTCTTCGCAGTAATCATCTAGGTTTTCTGGAAACTCATCTATATGGGAATATAAAAAGTATAATTTTAGATTCATTAAGCAGCCTTGATTTTCGTAACTATTTACTAAATTTAGTACTATTTGTTGGTAATTTTGGCTCTTATGATTTTCAAGAAAATTTTTAATTGCCTCCTTGAAACATAGCCATGCTTCTTTCTCTATATGATTCATTTTCGTAACAAAAATTTCATCATTTATCATCTTACGAATCTGAGGGCCATCGAAAATTCCTTCATTTAGCATCACTTAATTTGGGAAACTGACTTCGCAGATACTTAAAGCAGTTATCATCTTTGCCTAAAGATTTTACCCATTGTTTCATAAGTCTCAATTTAATGTGCAGAGGTGATATTAGAATTTTTGATGGATCAACAAGTAGCTTTTCTTTTATATTCTTAGAACCCGGTCGAACGTTTTTCTTAGGGGCCAGAGACTCTTTATGTAATGATTGTTTCTATCCCTACTATCCCATTCACATAAATAGCAAGGATATTTTGTGAATCCTGATTGTTGCCCTAAAAGTATTGTTATAATTTTAAGATCCCCACATATTTGCCATTTATGATCATTGTATTTTATTCGGTTTAATATTACTTCCATGTTACAGTACTTTTCATCCAGTATTACCGAATATCCTATGGGAATGGCTGCATAACATTTGTATTGTGTAATAGAACAGCTTTTAAACTTCTCTTCGACGAATCGATAAACAATCTCCACTCGTTGGGTTTGTAACATCCATGTTTAAAGCGATTCATCAACCCAACTATATCTTTGCAGTACACTAAGGAAAAATTCTTCATCGTAAGCGAAATAATCACGATATTCCTTATCTCTGTCTCGGTAGTAAGAAACTTTAATTTTTCCAGCTTTTTCTTGAGTAAGTGGACCTTTTTTGTTCTTAGAGTTATAGGGGGTGTTGTGACGTACCACCGTCACGGGATAGTTCCCGATAGCTTTCACTATCGAGAATCGTGTCAGGACCTAGCTGGAGAGCCTTTTTCTCTGCAAACAATGCCCGTCCCAAGCGTATCAGGGCATAGGAGATGTAGCGGAGAGCGTAACGGTCCCCGCCTGTCGCCACCCTGATACTAATGTCTTACCCTGCTGGATCTATCTATCCCGTGGGATTATGGAATAGATAGACCCGGAAAAGAGGGAAAAAGCTTTCCTTACTCCGTAAGGAAGTAAGCGCACAGTGGCTTACTTACAGTAGAGTAAGTACTTGCTTAAGTGGATGCGGACGGGATGGGTTCGGCAAGGAGTTTTGAGCTGTCTCACTCATATCGACTACCATGCACTAGATAGACGATGAAGATCGAAGGCTTCACACTCTTCCAGGTTGAATAGCAGACGCGTTGTCATGCTACTGAACCTGGAAGAGCACACTGCTTCGTGTAGCGGGCTTATAGAAAAAGAATAATACTTTCTCTATTAACCGCGAGAACACTCAAATCATACACACATATAAACACTACAAGAGGCTTCTATTTACTGCCACGTAATGAACAGCAGACAGAAGTCTGCTTGCTCTCTTTTCACGAAGTGTATCAGTTTTCCATTTCGCTTGTGAAAAACCCAGTTACGGGTATCTGATCCGTCGGAAAAGCGCAATGCTTTTTCAACTTACAAAGAGAGACTTTTTTACCCTTAAAATTAGTTTATAATAAATGAGTCCCTTCACGATCGATTGTGCGGTCGTGAAGGAATTATTCCATGTACTTCTGTGCTCCGGGTTTGTCGAAAAGCGCAATGCTTCCTCGACTCTCCAGGACACAGTGCTCTTCAAGCACAGCGGGTCCGCCTTGGAGAACGCAATGTTCTCCAGGTAAACCGCGAAGTAAAAATATTCTTATTTCAATTACTCTGTCCGAGTTCGTTGACGTTTACAATAAACGTGCAACTATTCGGCAGTCTTGAGGTTCAAAAGGAATGAAAGTATTGAAAAAAGGAGGCTTAATATTGAAATGAAAGGTATATTGAATGAGGAGAACGGTTACAAGAGTGGTTCCTCGGAATGAATTCGAGCGCACTTATACAGTCTTCTTCCGCGCGTACATCTGATGATTTCCCCCTCTCCTCGTAGGTGTGGCTTTCTCGTTTCGGTGTCCGCTTGATTAGCGCGAACATCTCGCGCTTGATGGTGTGCGCGCGTATGTGTGCTTGATTCGCACATCTGGCCCTCACATTCTTTCTCTCTCGCACTTCTTGTGTCTTACTTTACGCTTATAATATAGTGTTTCGCTTTTATATAATATTCTATTTCTTTAATTAAATTTAAATCGAATAATACTTTTATTGTATTATTTGTATGTGTCGAGGGTAAGCGATTTATTAATAGTTAATTATTTAAATCATTTCGCATATTATTATAATATTATTTCGTCCATTATTATCTTTAATTATTTACTTTAAATTGCTTTTATTATAATTTATTTTGTTTATTTTATATCGTTACACTTGGGGGTTTTACAGTGTATTCCTCGTCACTTGTATCACTCGTACTAGCAACGTTACTGTCTTCATCAGGCGATTTTTCTTTTACCGCAATAACATCTTCTCAGGTTCTCTCTCCATTTCTTCTTCTACGATTTCATCTTTATCATGTCCGTTTTAAAAACCGCAGCCCTGCAGTAGTGGACAGCTTGGCTACTGCAGGATCTAAAGTTACAAGGATTCGGATTCAGCGACCCCAAAAACATATGTATGTACTGTTAAGCCTTGGTTACCACTAATTTTGTACATTTGACCTTGAAATGACCTTGACCAAGATCCGATGGGGTTAAACTGATCCCGGATTCGGAATCAGCGACCCCAAAAACATATGTATGTACTGTTAAACCTTGGTTGCCACTAATTTTGTACATTTGACCTTGAGCCTGAGGTGATGGGGTCAAACGGACCACGGATTCGGATGCAGCGACCCCAAAAACATATGTATGTACTGTTAAACCTTGGTTACCGCTAATTTTGTACGTTTGACCTTGAAATGACCTTGACTAAGATCCGATGGGGTTAAACTGATCCTAGATTCGGAATCATCGACCCCAAAAATATATAACTACCATGGTCAAGTTTTTGGGACTTTCAATTTTTTTTCTGTGGGGCTGTGTAATTTTTTTTACATTAAGGAGATGCAGTAGCGTCCCCCCTCCTCAGTATTTCTCTCTTCCAATTATATACAAAAACGATAACTCATATAGACCTCATCTTGTACAAAATGCTTTATTATATCGAGCACTACGCCGCTCAAGTCCAAATATTACTCAAAATTATCAATATAAAAAGTTACAAGCATAAGTAAGTATGAACATAATTTTAACCCTAATCGGTCACCGTGGGTGAAATTCACCCAAACAAAAATATTAACTCCTCAGACAGTAGCTTAGTCTTTGAAAATACCTTTGAGGCGTCATCTACTGTTAGTCTGAGGTACCCTCTATACCTTTGTGCAGTTAGCGTGGCTTGGGAGCCTTCAGAGTGCGTCTGGCATTTGTCCAGAGTAGACCCTCAAAAATCGTTGGGTGAAATTCACCCAGTGTGACTAAAGTGTAGTATTGAAAGTTGAAAAATCGATTTTTTTTTATCTTCTATTAAGTTATAATATCTTTTCAAAACGTAAGTATTAAATTTTTAATCTGAAGATTTTTTTCTGTGAAGCGTTTACATGTATTTTATGCACAATATATAGATGGCATATAATCTACGTCCACGGCGCATTCGAGATCTGCTTTTGGAGGAGCCTGATATTGAAGCAATAGGTGGAGAAGCATCAGACGATGAAGTCGACCACGTTTCTGAAGAAGAAGAGTGTTCCGACAGCGAAACATCTAGTGAAAGTAATGATTCAGAGACAGACATGGAGGTAGAAGACGCAGCAACTAATGCTCGTACGCTTGAATCACGGGCATGCGGTGGACCTGCATCAACGCTAAGGGGAAAAAATGGCTACGTGTGGAAAACGAAGGTGCCGGAGAGAAGGTCAGATCGTATTAATGCCGATGCATTATTTGAAAACGTAGGACCTAAAGGTGCAGCGTTGAATTTACAAAGTGTGTTTGAATTTTGGAATGTACTGTTTACAGATGAGATCATAAATATTATTATACAGCACACGAATGATCGAATTGAAGCTGTTTGTTTACAGATGATTGCTAATGAAAAAGACTTACAGAGTTATCATCATCACACTGATAAATCTGAACTCAATGCTTATATTGGATTACTATATTACAGTGGTATGTGGAAATCATCTAATGTCTATTACGAGCATTTGTGGAGCAA
>UELU01126974.1:0-15414 GCA_900490025.1 Megastigmus dorsalis
ACTCAGATTTGTACTCAGCGACCACAAAAACGTATGTATACAAATTTTTATAGAAGTCTATGATGAAATGACTGTTATTTTCCCAAAATATTATTTAGCTGTAATTTTTACAGGTTTGAGCCACCATTTTGAAAACTGCCATCTTGAATTAATGAATGCCACCATGTACACTTTATTTGAAATTGTCCATGGACACTTTTTATCAACTTTTCTACCATATTCGACACTGATTTCGGAATTAAAATATTGATTTTATGAAAAAATATTTTACAAAAATCACGATTTTCCACTGAAAAAGCGAACATAACCTATGAAAATCAGTTAGTAATCAAAAACCAATAGCGTATTTCGAAAGTTCAGAAAATTTGCAATCGAAATTGACTTGTCCAAAATTTTTTGCAGATCATTTCACCCGTCTTTATAGCAATTGAAAAACACCAAAAAAATTTGTCCGTTTGGGCCTTAACGGGTTAAATTTATCCACCCTACCTTCCTCCTCGTTACCTGGATGAACTAGTCTGTCCGCACAAGTATCCAGAAGGTTTTCATCTTCTTCTAACAAGGTGCGAATCACAAACCGCCATTGATGCCAGTTATCATTGTCACGTAGTTTTTCAATCTTTAAGGGTGTTGTTTCCATTTTACTTTAACACTTTCACTCACTACTGTCCGCGTAGATCTGTGTAAGTTGTAAGAAACTTTATTCACAATGAATTGTAAATAGTTAGGTTAAGTAAAATGAACGCTCTTAGTGTGGCGGCTCCAGCCGAGTCTTAGTCGCCTCTGACTGTCTTGCAAGGAGGCATCTCGCGCCTTGCCGCGAGTGTCGTGGTGAGGGCACTTATGCCTACTTTACCGTAAGAGTGCTAGACATTATAGACATTATTACGGAAAGAAGAATGGATTGAGTCTTACATAAAGAAATGATCTCCTTTAATATTTTAACAATCATAATAATCAATTTCATCCATATTTGACTACTTCTTAGCAGTTTTTACCAGTAGTAACCAAAAATAATCAACCATGACCGTGATTGACATTGGTCGACTAGTTGGACATTGAACGGTCTTGCCTTAATCCATTTCTTCTCAAGCGGCCGTTTTATAGTTGATTATTATAATGCATTTTTGATTTTCATCAAATTCATACCGCTTTTTTCATATTTTCCAATGGAATTTTCAAAATTCTGACTTCAGAATCGTAAAGAGCGGACAATTTTACTTCGGAAAAGTGCTATTGGCTATTTTTTTTCGACAATTTGTTATGCAAAAAACCAATCAACTATAAAATGGCCGCTTGAGAAGAAATGGGTTAAGAAGGTATTATCCCTATAGGCTGTATTTTCCTATATTCACCTGAAATAAAAAAATCAATGCATTAATTACATTTAATACAATACATATCATATATTTGACTATAATTTATGCCAATTTTAATATGAAATATCAAATAATTTCATGGAAACTTGTTAATATAACTTTAGCAACATATTCTGGCCACGCGCAGGATCCTGGCGAAACCATATGATGGATTTTGCTCTATAATGTCTCAAAATGTCTGTAAAAGACTGCTTAAGGACCTAACGTTATTTATATAGGCAAGAAATAAGATCCAGAATTTTCTGGAAAAAAAAAAAAATATTGCTCGGTAAGCAAAAAAAATATTGCTCGATAAGCAAAAAAAATATTGCTCGGTAAGCAAAAAAAATTCTTAAATTTCTACTTTTTTTCATATTTACAATGATACTTACATGTTAATTGGTATTTTTGTTAATATTTTGGTTATTACAAACATTTTAAGACCTCATATTTCAAAATCCATCCAATAGTTCCTCCAGGATCCTGCGCGTAGACTCTAAAAACATATAAAGGAGATAAATCAATTTAAAGTTAAATATAAATATGATGCTTAATATATTTAATATACTTACCTAAACTATTTCTTTATTTCACTCCTTTTAAAAGTAAATATTTTCCATAAAAAAGGTAATGTTGCAGTATTCGCATAACCTGAAAGACAATTACATCAGGTAAATTATGAAGTATATATATACGTATAAAATAATACATAAAATTATTGTAATTATATAGTTTTAAACTCTTTGAATTAGATACTTACATGTTTATTGTTGGAACACATATACATTTGATATGACTTGTTTACAGTCCAATCCAGCATGTGCAGGCAAAAATGAGACATAACTTTCTTGCCTGGAAAAAGAAATCACACAAAGAAACACTTTTTTATATAACACTAGCCATATGTAAAGCAGGAATACTTGTCTGTTCTCATTGAATTTCTTCATTGAAAATTCTTTTATTTCGAATACTTTACATTCATCACAACACTTATTACATCTGACTTTGCTTCTGTAGCAGTCAGCAGACTTTAAACAACTTGAATCTAAATCATATGATTGCCACCTCAACTCGTCGAGAAAGTAGACAACGTTTATTATAATCGACAGAGTAGCGACACTAGCGATGCTCGGTCTTTTGAAAATTGAATACATCATACATAATACGTTTATATAATGATCGCAAACTAGTAAATGATTGTTATCCTAAATTATTTTTTCTACAGGTGCTTAGTTATAATTTTTAAAATGACAACCTTATTAAATAAATGATGCTAAAAAGCGGAAATTGTATTTGATGAACATTATATTTTCTTGCAGCATTTATGATTCGGAATAGATACCTGGGAAGGTCTTTCGTTTACAGAATGAGTTTTAGTATCTCAATGTATAAAAATATTTTATTTTGCATAGAAAATACGATATCGTGACTTATATAACTAGAATAATGAAAAAAAAACCATTATTTCGTGAGTTTTAATTTTTACGATTTTATTCCTTAATGTAACGTCGGGTAGGCCGTTGTAAATTTTAAAAACTTTTCAAACACACAATCAAACAGTTAAAAAGTGAAACTCGCCTTATACAGAGTCCCAAACTATTAGGCGAAAGCCTAGGCTTGAAAACGATTAAACATTTGTGCGTCGCCTACCGACGTAACATTAAATACTTTTAACTTCTTTATTTTTTGGATTTTCTGCTTGAAAATTTATATTTAGGTTCGCAATAATGTGTACTTTAAGAATATATGATAAAAAGAAAATCAATTCTTTCGTCATTTTTAGGGATATTACCCCCTTAAGGCAGTATTATACTTTGTACACTTTTCGAAAGTATATCTATTTAAGAAAATCATACTAAATTTTCAAGACGATCCGAGCAGTTTAACTGTACTTTTCCATCCTTCGAA
The DNA here is from genome assembly GCA_900490025.1 of Megastigmus dorsalis. Taxonomy (NCBI): domain Eukaryota; kingdom Metazoa; phylum Arthropoda; class Insecta; order Hymenoptera; family Megastigmidae; genus Megastigmus; species Megastigmus dorsalis. Next base: position 3,267 of record UELU01126974.1, read on the forward strand.
TGTATCTACCTGAGCGAGCTAATCCGACGCTATTAAATGGGCTTATTATAGCTTGATCTCTTCGTTTTGACCTCCTCTACAAGATAGAAAAGTCTCGACTTCCGGAATTAATATGTACCAATGGCGCAGCTGCAGAAACGGTGCCTTAGCTACCGAATCTTAATGCAAAATACACAATTTTCTTAGTTTTTCGGGCAAAACAGTAATTTTTCAGACTCTTAAGTGGGCTTATTATCGCTTAATCTCTTTATCTTGACCTCCTCTACAAGATAGAAAAGTCTCGACTTCCTGAATTGATATTAACTGTTAGTGCAGCTGCAGAATCGGTGTCGTAGCTATGGAATCTAAACGAGAAATACGCATGTATCTTAGTTTTTCGGGCAAAACAGTAATTTTGCACACTTTTAATTAGGCTTATCATAGCTTAGTCTCTTAACCTTGACGTCCTCTACAAGATAGAATAGTCTCGACTTCTTGAATTAATATTAACCGATGGCGCAGCTGCAGAAGCGGAGCCTTAGTTACCGAATGTTTTATGCGAAATACACAATTTTTATTAATCAAAAATGAAGTTAAAGTGTAAAAAACACCGAAAAAAAATGTTTTTTTTTTTTTTATTAAATTGTTTACCAACTTTGCATTATGCAATCATCTTGAAATCAATTTAGATATTGGAGGAAATGTCTGAACTTTGAGAAAACGTGTTCGGAAAGAACGCGGCCCAAAAATTAAGACTTAAAATTTTGTATTCTTTTCACAGTGGTTTAGTAAACAATTAACTATCAGAGAGAAAAAAAAACAACAAAATCAGGAAGTTACTTATTTAGTTACTTATTTTGTAACTTATTTTGATTTAAGTTAAAAAAAAATACGAAGAATTCAATTATTTTCTTTAGTTTTTTATCAATTTTATTTTTTTATTTTTTATTTTTTGTTTTTTATTTTGTTTTTTTGTTTTTTTATGCATTTATTAATTTTTTTATATCAGTATTTATTTGTTTGGAATAAAAAAATAATTTGAAAAGATAAAAAAGTTTTCTTAATTTAGTGATTTTTTTGGAAGCATGTTGTGCAAAAATACTTATCACATTCTTGAAAAAAAATGTTTGTTCTGATTGAGCACGAATTAGTTGAGCATACTCTTTTCTTTTCAATTTGTATTTTTTCGTGTCTTTTTTGAGATGATAACTGAGGATTATCAAGGTAATGATGCCCTAAAGCTAGTGCAAAGTCTAATGTCCTTTTTTTCATTGAGATACGACACTCGTCAGGGTCCAAGGTTCCAGATGAAAATCCCTACTAAATATATATGGAAAAAAACCCTACTAAATCCTAACGAGGTTTCCTGTCGCACTCTAGGAAAAGCTATCAGGATCCGTCGCCTATAATTTATAAAGAAAAAGCGCCAGACACAATCGTGTCAGGCGGCGGATAATCCTCTTTACCCGGCTAAATTCCGAACTTAGGAGTAAGACTCTCTCCCAGAGGAGATCCCGTTGAGTGGCTCGGTGAAAACGTCCGAGCCCTCGTTGCGCTTGTCGCTAGTCATCCCCGGCTGCACTGCCACTCGTCCTTCCTGGAAACTATCTTAGAATCCATGAGAGTTATGTAATTGATTCTACTGTTTTTATCGTGTTTGACTGCCCTACATCCTCGCGGAGATTTTTTAGGAAGAACATTCTTTATTTTCACTCTATTTTACCTGATAGTACCAGTGCAACGTACACCCAATTTTTGTAAGGGTAAAAGGAGATCAATACTCGTAAACAGATTGTATATATAAAGGTGATATGATTGTATTTTACGGGCACTTACTTTTGAAAACAAATGATTTAGTAAAGCCATTACAACTCGGAATCCTTGAGCACATTTGGCTAAATTTTGACCTATCGTTGAATTTTTTCCGCAGTATAGATCGAATTCTAAAAAAAAAACCTTCTACAGTACAAAGAGCCAAAAATTTCAGGCTAAACCTTATCAGTTTACCTCGATTATATTGTTTCAAAACTGTTCTACCACAAAATTTAGCCATTATCTCGTCAACGAACAACGCAGTTTCGAAAATTTTTTCATACACTGCGCAACAAAATATCGCAACAAAATTTTTCAGGAAAAAATGATGTACAATAGCTGCGAGACGATGCCACATTGCTATGTCTTAATCAGGCCTACCATCTTTTTTCTTAAAAAACGCAATAGTTTGTACGCTTGCCTGGATTACCAAAAATTTTTTTTCAAAAAACCACAAATACCATCTTGAAGTACACTTTTCAACGAGTATTAAAAAAAATCGACCCGCTACAATTTTTTTTGATCGTGTTATGCCATTTTAAAGATATTCCTATGTTTTTGCCAAATACCGCCAACATCAGCATTACCCGATACGTACCGCGAGGAGGTTGTTGGTCGGACCTACGCATCATTGTGGCCCTGAAAAGGGCCGATTATGTGAACCATTTCTTACATTAGGGCCCCGCGGCTCGTCACTTCCGCAGTATTTTTTGACTCCAAACCCTATGCGCCTAAGACCACCTCGCTGATGAATTACCTCTCCTAAACGTTGTTGCATATTAATGCATGCTCTAATTGAATCTTGAGGTATCTCGTGCCAAATTTCATTCAGAATTCTCTCAAGCTCTTGGAGGTTAGCAGGAGGTCTCTTTAAGTTACGTAATCGCCTACCCATAATGTTCCACATATGCTCTATAGGATTGAGGTCTGGGCTATTAGCAGGATGAGGCAATACCTCTACGTTTTTTCCTTCCAAGTAAGTACGAGGTATTCTTGCAGTATGGGGGCGTGCATTATCCTGCATCAAGATGAAATTAGGGCCCATTTGCCGACGCATTGGAATTACGTGAGGACGTGAAACTTCGTTTATGTAACGACCCGCTGTTAGTCCTGGGGATGGGATAAATCACTTAATCTGATCGATGGTTTAATGATATTCCACCCCATACCATAACGGATCCTCCATCAAACGCTCGAGTTGGATCAACGTGATGTGGTGCAAAACGTTGTCGTCTACGACGCCAAATTCGAATCCTAGCATCGTTTCCGTAGAGACAAAACCGAGATTCGTCTGTAAAAAAACACATGTCTCTACTCTCTAGGTGTCCAATGTCGATAATTACGGGCGTAATTTAGACGAGCTCGTCGGTGAACTGCTGCTAAATTAGGCACTCTAGCACGAATTCGTGATCTCAAACCCCTTTCATGAAGGCGTCTCCTTATCGTCTGAGCGCTAATTCGTCTGCCTGGTAAAGCATTATCCCCAATTTGAAGCGCAACCTGCCTTGGGTTACGCAGGGTTTCAATAACGATGTTGCGATCCTCTCGATTCGTAGTAATCCTATGTCGACCTTGACCAGACCTCCGGCGATAAGAGCCTGTTTCTTCATACCGACTAAAAATGCGTGACACTGTTGGGCGATAAATCCCCATTCTTCTGGATATATCGCTTTGACTCAGTCCCGCTTCTAGCGGGGCAACAATTCGAGGAGATTGGATTTCAGTAAGCCGAGGCATTTCGATTAAGAATATGTTACTGAAATTTTTAATTGCTGTGTACGCTGTATTGTAAAATTAATGTTACATTATCTTTCGCCTTAACTCTTGGCCAGTATGCCGCTTAAATTTTAACTTTATTTTTTTTTTAATTGATTTGTCGGTAGGATTGGTAATTTTACCAAAAGTGTAGAGCTGCAATGTTAAATGTAACGAAGACGTAGTGGTGTAATTTTAAATAAAGCTACACTTTTCATGAATTAATTTTAAAAAAATAATGTGGTTTCTTGGTTTATGAGGGTTTAGGATAGCTCCCGGGGCACAAATTTATTAAATGTAATCTGATAATTTTTCAGGGCTACGTATCGGGTAATGCTGATGTTAGCGGGTCGATTATTTTTTTGATACTCGTTGGAAAGTGTACTTTAAGATAGTATTTGTGGTTTTTTGAAAAAAAATTTTTGGTAATCCAGGCAAACGTGCAAACTATTGCGTTTTTTAAGAAAAAAAGTTGGTAGGCCTGATTAAGACATAGCAATGTGGCATTGTCTCGCAGCTATTGTACATCATTTTTTCCTGAAAGTGCACATAATTCCCTACAAAAATAAAAAAAAATTATCTCAATACTATGAAAATTGACCGAGTTACAAGCATTTGAAAATTGTCAATTTTTCGATGAAAAATTTTAATGCGATAATTTTGTTGCACAGTGTATTTTCCCTAAATAAATTCATTATTTTTCTCGAACGCTAAGCTCTATCATTTTGATCTTCATCTGCTGGTTGCGAACATTTCAATTTTGATTTTATGGTCTCAAACTTATTTTGAGACATAGCGGACTGTATTACTTCACAACTTAGAAGTAGACCAATAATGTCTTGAAGACTCTGGGGTTGTAAATTTATTTGTTTATTTATTTAAAACCAGAGTATATACAATAATTACAGAGAATATTGCACAAAGTTTACATTAAAATGAAGTAATCCAACAGAGGATATGAAATCCTGCGCGCTGATCTGGCTCTATATAAACTAAAATTTAAAAGACACTTAAAACTAACTTAAAAAAATTAATAGAAAAAGCTTGCAGTCCGCTCAAATCTGTACTTGTATCCTGGTAACTTGGTTACCAGGTCAAATCAGAAAATCGCAAATTGTATTCTTAATCTTAATCTTGTTCTTGAAATTTGATATCTTCATCTCCAGTATCTTGCTAGAATGGATCTTGCTGTGGTATACATCTCTGTTGAAGCATTTGTGCTTCTTTTGAATATTTATTTTTCTATGTTGTTTAGTCTGGCGGGACATTTAGTCCAACTGCGCACGTCACCCTGTAATGCGGGAACATCTCTCTGTGTTGTAAGCTTGAATCACATTTGCAGGTCGAAGTAAAAACGATGTCATCAACTACTATTAGATCTTTATATTTTGGTTGTTTTTCTAAGGGGTGCCTTGAGTTTCTAAATGTCTGCGTCGCTCTTATTCCTCTATAGAAATATAGAAGAGCTTTATTGTTTTCCTAGTAATTGATATCACCGTATGACATTCTATAACTGTTATTTTCAATGACCGGTTTACCTAGTGGATTTATTCTACGTCTTGAGAGTATATTATCTGCATTTTCTTTTGCTATATGGTCAATTGTCGAGAATACTGTTTCTATAGGTATATTTGTGAGTGTTTGTCTTTTTAAGTTCAATTCTTTAACAAAGTGTATGTGATTTATTCCCTTTATTTGTGGATTGTTACAAAAAACACAGTTATCATTCATATTTTGTTGATTTGCTCTTGTTGGTCGTGAATCTTTACTTGTGTTATTATCCTGCGTTGCTGTGTTAATGATCGTATTTGCTAGGCTAATGATTCTGTTGATATCTGGAAAAAGAATTCTTGTTTTGTTCCACTTATAGTTGGATAAACAGCGATGAGATCTGTTATGTTTCAGTCGGCATTTGCCATGTGCACATATGCATGTTCTTATGTCAAGTAACAGTTTTTCAGCTAATACATTATTCTCATGGACTTCCGATGTAGAATGTGTATTTATGCTGAATTTGTTACAGTTTGATGGTAAATTTGTGTTGTTGTATCTTTGGTTATCTATCTTCTGAATAAGAGAAGTTTTTCAATAAATTTGTTTAATCTGTTGACAGTTAATACTTGTTTTCATATATTGCTGAAGTTGTCCTTTATCCATATTTTAATTTTGTTTTTTAGAATCTTCTTGCTGTGTAAAGTCTTGAGTTCGTTTGGTAGTTTGTTTTACAGCATTAGGGCTCTGATATAACTGTTTTTTATGCTAATATTTTTATGTCTTATTGGAATTTGTAAACATTTGTGTCTAGTGATTTTCTCTGAGTTAAGGTATTGTTCTTTCAATTCAATGTAATGATATATCAAGGCTTCAAATACAAAAGTTTGTTCGATGTTTAGTGGCAACTTGTGATTTATAAATTTATTTTTGTTTATTATTTTTAACAGTCAGGTTTGTACTCCTTGTAGGTATCTAATTCTTCCCTTGTATGCACCTCCCCAAGCAATAATGCCGTAAGAGATGATACTATGGAAAAAAGCGTAGTATAACATGTATAATGTCAGTGTAGGCATGATTTTGGCAAGTTTGTGCAAAACAAAGATTAAGTATTTTTTATTGTTGTATATGTTGCTTGTGTGTGTATCCCATTTCATGTTGCTGTCTAAAACTACTCCTAGGTATTTTGTATTATCGACTCTTTTTATTTGCTTATCTTTCATGTTTATTTTCATATTTTTGGGAGTGCTATTGCTGTAGTTGCCAAATTCCATGTATATTGTTTTGTCTGTGTTTAATGATAGTTTATTGAGTGCTAACCAAAATGAAATGACTTTTAATAAGTTGTTCATTTGGTCTCGATTTCTTGCTAATTTTTTCCTGTTATAATTATTGTGGTGTCATCAGCGTATGAGACTATTTCATCTTCGGGTTTATCCACTTCTATAACTGTTTCAGTGAACATGTCATTTATGTAGATAATGAAGAAAATAGGTCTCAGAATTGTTCCTTGTGGTATTCCTATATTTACTGTTCTGTATTGACTTCTAATGCCATTGGTTTTGACTCTTTGCTTTGTATTATTCAGATAGCTTTTTATAAGATTGTAGGCTTTACCTCTAATACCGATGTTGTATAGTTTTTGTAACAATATCTGATGGTCAACGGGGTCAAAAGCCTTAGCTAGATCAAGGAATGTGATTGCAATTGGTTTACTTTTATCAAGTCTATTATAAATAAAATTAAATATATGACTATGTGCATCTTTAGTACCTAAGTTTTTTCTGAACCCGTATTGCTTCTTTGAGCGTATCTTGTGTTTGTTTATAAAATCCAATAATCTGCTATGAAAAAGTTTTTCGTATATTTTTGCTACATTTGAAATAAGAGAAATCGGTCTGTAGTTATTTGATAAGTGTTTTTCTTTTGCCTTATGTATTGGTACGACTTCAGCAGCTTTTAGAGCATCAGACCATATTTCTTTTTCAATGCACAAATTGTAGATGTAGGTCAATGGGTCGGGTCGGATATAGTTTCTACTATTGCCTTGATTACTTGCATATTAATTTCATCAATTCCACCATTTTTATTTTTCATATGAAGGATTGTTTCTTTTGTTTCATGTTATGTTATTTGTTTTAGAAATATGCTATAGGGATTCATATTTGGTAACTTTATTTTTTCATTCAGTGGTGTTTTTATTTGGCTCTTTAATTTTTCCCGTACGGTAGAAAAATAGTTGTTCAGGTTTTCTGCGATTTCAGTGGGGTCATGTATTTTTTTATTATTCACTCTTAGGTAGTTAATATTCCTGGTGTTTTTGTCATTGTTTCCTATTTTGCTTTTTATTATTTTTCAAAGTTTTCTTTGATTGCGTAAGTTGTTTTCGATGATTTTTTTGTCATAAAGTTCTTTCGCTTTATTTATGATGTTTTGTAGGTTTTTAACATAATTTTTATATTTTGTCCTTTTAGAATGATTACTATAGTCATTTGTCCATATCTTAAATAGTTTTTCTTTGGTTTGCACGATATTATAATTCCTTTGGTTATCCAATTACTTCTTGGTTTACTCTTACTATGTTTTTCTTTTTTGTATCATTCTTCAGCTTTTTTTATGCAAAATTGAATCTTTCCAATTAGTGTATTTATTGATGTGTTTGGGTCATCTAGTTCTTTAATATCAAGTAATCAGAAACCTTTGTTGTTCTCGAGGTCAGACGGTCAAGTTATGTTATTTATCCCTGGTAAGTATCCATTCTCTAATAGGATTTGCAGGAATTCTTGATCTATTGTATCTTGATTTAGTATGTCTATGTTAAAATCGCCCGTAATTACATTATTTTTGTGTTTCTTGTTTATTTTTATTAATTCTTTGATATTCATTAAAAATTCCGTTTTATGCAAGTCATGTGATCTATAGATAGCAGAAAAAGCTAATTTATCTTTATTGTCTAGGAGGATTGTTGTTTTTATAATTTTGAGTTTGTTGATTTGTATTATTTCTGTAGACTCTTTTATATCTTCTCTGATATAAATAGCTACTCCATCTGACTTATTTATAGTGCTTTGATTGTAGAAAATATTATATCCATTGATTTTGTAAAGTTCATAGCAGTCCATTTTCCAAGTTTCAGTACATTGTAAAAATCACAATTTGGACATTTGTGTTTATTACTTGTACACTTGTCAGCCATATGGTTTTCCGCGCACTTTTGACACGTAGGCTGATTCTTACATTTCTTTGTACTATGCCCGAATCTGGAGCATTCACTACATGGAATTGTGTTAATCACATCAAAAACTCTGGAGTTCTGATATCCTATGAATAGTTTGTTCTTATTGTCTTTAATATGTTTATAAATTGTAGATGTTACTTCCACTATTGCACTTAATGTTTTAGGATTGATATTTGAGTAAACATGCAGCACTTTACATTTATTTTCGATATTATTGAAATTTCTTTGATTGATAACAGTTTCTAGTTCTTTATCATTTTTGAAAATTTTATTAATGTCTACTATAAACTGACAAAGATCTTTCTATCGGTCTTACAGTCTAATAAATATTCATGGGCAATCAGATTGCCTTTGTTTACAATCACCCCGAAGAATCTGAAATAAAATTATATTTAACCCTAAAATAAACATTTATTGGTAAAGGACAATCTGACCACCCCCCACCACCCAAATATGCCCGACGTTTGGGTAGTAGAGGGATGGGTGTATAAGAAGGCTAAACACGCTTTCCATTTCAGTCCCTGAGGAGGAGCCGGAGTGGGCTCGAAGCGTCGGGCATGTTTGGGTGGCGGGGGGCGGTCGGATTGTCCTTTACTAATAAATGTTTCTTTCAGGGTTAAATACAAGTTTATTTCAGATTCTTCGGAGGTGATTGTAAACAAAGGCAATCTGATTGCCCTTGAATATTTATTAGACTGTAAGACCGATAGAACGATCTTTGTCAGTGTATAGTAGAGTACAGTCGACATAAGTAATATTTTTAATGTTCAATGTGTTTTTTCGATTGCTTTTACACTTTCTTGGTTCATGCAGTTTGTTATAATTGTGTCCGAATAAAGATACACGGACACACACTACACAAGGTACGATTTTCCACGAAAGTATTCCATTTTCATGGAATACCATGTACCTCGGGACTATAAAAGCGCACAGTCAGGACGAGAAGGTACTCTTTAGCCACCAGCTCTCACAAGCAGGTAACTAATAGGGGCGGCTTATCCTCCAGGAGAACTTGGCGAACACAGTTTCCGGAGGGTTATCCGAAAGGAAAAACTCCAACACGAGACACACACACACTTACACACTCCCAACACTCCACTGACCTGGGACACGGTTCGCGAGTACGTATAAAATTATAGTGCAGCGCTATCAGCTACTATACCTTATAACGTAAACTCAAACTCAGCTGACTACAGCTACAGAGTGGTCACACGGCATAGTTGCACCGTAGCCAAGCTTGGAGCCATCAAATAATTGAAGCACGAGGAGCTTCACTTCGAGTTCAAACCGAAATAGATATTGTATGCGCGATATAGGCTGCGCATAGGATTGACGCGAGATCCACGGCACATATCGCGGCAACATTCACTGATAGTATAAAATCAGATAGCTATATTGAATTAGCCTCTGTAAATTATATGTACATATAAAAATCTATATAAAATACATGAATAAACCACTCATTGTTATAAATATATATCTACAGTGTGTCCAAAAAATATGGACACACCTGAAAATCTCGGAAACTAGTGACGCTAGAAAAAAACTTTAAATACAAATGTTTCCGCAAATCAAAACGGCGCATCCGATCGTGACCTTGAATTCGACCTTCGATTTGACCTTCAGGGTCATTTGAAGGTCAAGTCGAATTTTTTCAATGGGTCCCCCCCCCTTTTTATTACAGAAATGGAAAGCGGGAAAAATTTCCTATTCAGAGGTATAAATAACATAGGGGGTCAAATGTAGCCCAAAGGTCATTTGAAGGTCAGATCTTTGAATAAGCTGAAATTGGTGTTTACCAGCCCATAACTCGAAAACTAGGGTGTTAGAAAAGAAACTTTGAATACAAAAGTTTCCGCAAATCAAACGGCGCATCCGATGGTGACCTTGAACTTGACCTTGGGTTTGACCTTTTGGGTCATTTGAAGGTCACGTCGAGTTTTTTGAACGAGAACCATACTTCTTCATTCCAGAAAACTTGTCCAAAGTTCATTTACAAATTTTACAAATCTGATCTCAGATTCGCACTCAGAAAGGTTTTTGGCCGAATTCACAATTTTTAAGAGAAAAACCCTCGAATATGCGCACCTGAACTAATCACGGGACTAAGAGGTCAATTTTTGTGAATATTCAAGTATGCATTCATAAGATAAATATCGATTTTGATGTGCTTTGTTGTTTTCATTCTGATTTAGTTCTATCAACGCACTGATTCTTTTCGTTTATTCTTAGTTTCGTATTCTGTATTTAAGAATGAATCGTCTCACAGAACGTGAACGAATAAGCATCCTCATGATGTGAGGATGGGATAATATGGTTAGGTCAAATCGGCGAGTTGCGGATCTGTTTAACGCAGAATTCCGGCTACCGTTGCAACCAAGAATTTCGAAAAAGACAGTGGGAAAAAGTGTTTCTCGTTTTAAACAAACTGGTAGCGTTAAAGATCGACCCAAAAGTGGAACACCGAAGACAGTGACTGATCATGAATCCTCTTTGAATGTGGCATTATCGTTGAAAATCCTGGAACCTCTGTTAGCCAAGTATCTGCTGAAACTGGTGTTTGTAAAACTTCTGTTCACAGAATAATGAAACTCGAGAAGTTTCATCCATATAAAGTGAAATTGGTACAGAAGTTGAACGAGGATGATTTCGATCGAAGACTGGAATTTGCCGAATTAATGATGAACCGTATTGATGCGAGACCAAATTTTTTAAACGAAATAGTTTTTTTCCGATGAAGCTACCTTCCAGTTAAATGGTAACGTTAATCGACACAATGGTCGGCTCTGGGCATCGGAGAATCCTGACTGGTTTTTAGAATCACATACACAATATCCACAGAAACTCAACGTTTGGGCAGGCATACTAAATAATAGAATAGTAGGGCCATTTTTCATAGAAAGCACTTTAAACGGAGAAAAGTATGAAGACATATTGAGGAATCAAATCGTGCCTGCGATAAATGATATTGCCGGTGACAACTTTAACATTACTTACTCTCAACAAGATGGAGCACCTCCGCATTACGCTAGAAATGTACGTAATTATTTAAATGAAACATTTCCATGACGAATGATAGGCCGCAGAGGAAACATTGACTGGCCACCTCGTTCACCTGACATGACGCCATTGGATTACTTTTTATGGGGTTACGTTAAAAGCAAACTTTATGCTACAAAACCTGCGAATTTGGATCCAAAAGGTAGTTTCAGCATTTTATAATCGTATGGGGTATTGTCAACTGAATAATAGAGGACATTTCAAACATGAACGTTAACTTTTAGAAGTCACGATTTCTAAAAGATGCTAGTTGAACTTCACCAGTCGGACACCAGCGTGTCTTGCCTTCACTGACTGGATATCACTGTGTCTTGCCTTCACTGGCTAGACACCAGCGTGTCTTGCCTTCACTGGCTGGACACCAGCGTGTCTTGCCTTCACTGACTGGACAGCAGCGTGTCTTGCCTTCACTGGCTCCATTGTAAAATTGAAAATGTCAGTTTCAAACCGATCGAAAACCAAATCTATGGCCAAATCTTTGAAGGTCAAATACATGGTCGACGTCAAATATACTGTTTTATTTCCAGAAACTTCGATAGAAAAACTTATGGTAGTTTTACACCAAATTTAGCTTATTTAGCCCTATGTTATTTATACCGTTGAATAGAAAATTTTTCCCGCTTTCAATTTCTGTAATAAAGAAGGGGGTTGCCATTCAAAAAACTTGACTTGACCTTCAAATGACCCTGAAGGTCAAATCCAAGGTCAAATTCAAGGTCACGATCGGATGCGCCGTTTGATTTGCGGAAACTTTTGTATTTAAAGTTTTTTTCTAGCGCCACTAGTTTCCGAGATTTTCAGGTGTGTCCATAC
>UELU01126998.1:0-41670 GCA_900490025.1 Megastigmus dorsalis
ATATAGTCGAATTGATGACACACGATTGAAAATTTGTAAATAAGTAGATTTTAACAATACAAGATCACCCTCAAAATTTTAGAAGGATTGATTAGCTCGTTTAAAAGTTATTAATAAGTATAAATTTCAATTTAACATGCGAGGTATACCTATATCTATCAATTTAATACCAAAATTCACATACAATCGTGAAAAAACTAAGGAAAAAATAATGTCAAGTACATGAAATTTTGTATAACAGTAACTAATTATACTTTAAACTTGTATCAACGATAAAAAATGTATGTCATTAGCTATAAATGAAACAAAATCAGAATTAACATGGTAAAAAAGGGCAAATTTGCAGCCAAAAGTTTGTAAAATGAGTCTTCATGTAGTCAGAAAATACTTTAAAACACATTTAAATCCATTTTAACCGATTCCGATCTTCAATACTAGTATAGCTCTGTATAAAAATATACTTTCAAATCATAAAAGCTTAATTTTTAAATTTGACTAACTTTTGGATTTGATGGTATAGCCTATACAACCTTAATACAGATTCTTGATGAATTCCTCCTTTTTTCGTTGCTGGGATATATTTTAACAGAGAAGATTCTGGGTTCTGTTAGATTTATCAGTTGTATCTAGGAGACAAGGCTTTGGCCGCTGGTACTAATTTTCTTATAAGTTTATGCTGAATCCATCATGTGTGAATGCGAACCATTAGGCAGTAACTAAAATTCTTGAGTGCTAATGTTCGAATGGAGATATTAAATTCCTTTTATGAGAAGTTATAGCATTTCATTGGTAGTATACTACAATAACAATATCGTTAAATGAATTTTTATTTTAAGACAGTTTATTTAACAATGTGCCATTTCAGAATATCGCAAACTGTCCAATACTTAGAAGCAGTCACGTATATGAAAAAAGGAAAACAACATAAACTCATCTTGTTTACCTATCCATTTTAACGTTTTTAATGAGCAAACACACGGTTCCAAACGAAGAACGAACCCCGGGCACGTTGCTGCAGGAAAACACACAGAGCGACATTGAATTGTGCAGGCAGTATATTTTTCCCCCGAAAGAAGTATATATACATATAGCTGCGCAATTCCACGTAGACGATTTTCGATCGAAGCAAAGGAACGCGTCACCCAAGAATAATGCCTGTGTTCCGTAAGCTCTTACTCGGAGAGCTACTACTACGTATGTAGGCTAGCGCCTATCGAACTGGGAATATTGCAGTACTGCAGGACTGCGGACCGTGCGCACTTTACATTTCAAATTAGTCGAAACCCTTTTTTCTGAGAATAAATTGTAGATCAATCGCACATTTAAATGAAACATTGGGGAATCCTTAAAATTCACTGTATACAACTATATTGTATATGTAAAGTATTTACAATTTAACCTTAACTCGCGGGTCGAAAGGTCTTACAAAAGACCAGCTAATCACGAAATAAAGGAATAGAAGCACGAAATCGCATTCCCCGAAACGGGTATAAGAAACAAGGATTTTCGAAGCTATCCATAGAGTTTCCTCTAAATCAGTCTCCAAATCCGCTCTTTGAGACATCGACGACGGCAACGGCGTACACACACACACACACACACATATATATATATACATATAATCAATCAGACGGCGAACTTCCCTCGTTATCGATAATGCCGTTGGAGCACGCGATTATTCTCCCCAACTCCTTCTGTCCCTACCATCGATAGATATAGGGAGGAGGAAAACGATTCTTCCTCGGGGCTATCTATTTGAAATAGCAGTCAGAGACGCTGCAGTGCCGCATCGCTTTGCGGAAAATTGGAGGTGGGGCATAATAGTCTATAGAAGTTTTAGTCCCCGTTCGTTTACAAAGAAGGATTCATAATTAATTAGCCGCTGATTGAGATACGATGATTTCTCCCGTCTTATACTCTTCGCTTTTTCTTTTTCACGCAATGTATACATATAATAGAGGTTAGACGAGTTCCTTATCGATAGATAGCGAAGTCGATTTTCACGTAATTAGGACGCGGGGAGATCGGTAGATGAGAAAGCATTGGTACTATAGGTTCGAAGGGAGGAAGAAAGTTTATTAATTAGATCCGACGATGGAGTGCACCGGTACTGAAGTAATTGATACTTGGCTTTTTTTCTGAACCGGGGTTTTCAATTCACGACGATTTTACCTAGTATGATTTCGAAGGAGATTTGATAAAGTAACGCAGACTCTGAATTTTGGCCTTTTTATGCTTCCATGCTAACGAACATGTCGAGTAGGTATATAAGCAAATATTGCATATCCAATTTTTTCACGTAAAATTTTTAGATGGACCACTTGAAATACAGAAATAAACATCAATTTTACTTCTAATATATTTCACATTAAAATGGCTCCCATTGATCCATTTTTATTCACTTTTTGCGAAGTAGCTCACTACAAATTTAGGAAATAGTTTTGAAAATGCTGCGAAGACGTAAGACGTCCCACGTTTACCGCTACAATCGATACAAAATTGTATAATCCTATATTTTTGGTGACTTTTTCAAAATTCAATTTACTGCATTCCTACCTTCCGTTTCGAGAAAACAATTTATTTCCCGGGCTTCGTATAACCTTAATATTCGATTACCTTGGTTATATATATTTTCATATTTCGTTTCTGTCATAGGTGGATGGAGCAACAGGTCAAGAACGGATGGGGCAACTTGAGAGCGAGCGCTCGAAATCTGTCGGTACTACGCGGTCTCGGCTTTTCGAGCGGAAAGCGAAGTGGCAGTCAGTCGGTAAGTTCCCTATCACAATCGCTATCAAGCGCAATAAAGAATTGAATTGGAAAGCATTGCAGCTGTTTCGCGAGATAATAATTTATGAATGCACTTGCGCGTATGAACGTAATGGTCAAAATGATATACTATTTTTTAAACGTCTTTTCGTTCGATAAGGAAAAAGCGACAACCCTGGTAAAAAACTGACAAGTTTGACTGGTCAACGTGCTGATCAAATGGCAACATTTTTTGGCTATTGGGGAAGCAATCTTCTTTAAAATAATCTATACCTCCAATTATAGTATTCAGTTTCGAACTAGTTTGCCATTATATATAGTGTGTATCTGTTATACAGATTACCAAAGTAGATATAAAAATGAAAATTCAATGTACGCCTACAATACAATCTAGCTAAAAGAAATATATAGTTTCTTGAATTTAGCCAAAAGCAGTGCGTATCTTTAAGGTTCGTCTATTAAAATGAAAATGAAATAGCTTCAAAGTTAGATTTAGCGTCCATATCAGAAGTCTAGACAGGTCTTTACAGAGAGTATAGAGTAAGGTTAGGGCAGGATATCAGATAGCAGTTAAGTGGATGGGAAATTCATGAACGAGGGTGAAGAGAGCTTTCGAAGGCAGGGACTATACGAAAGGAAAATCCAACCCAGTAATACAGAGCGAGCGAAACTAAAGAAAAGAGAGAGGAAAAACTAGTGGCAAAGGCAGGTCATATTATACATAAGAGTAGAAATCCCGAGCTTTGGCATTTTTCCTCTTTCGCCACGTACAAGCTACGCATTGCGCTGCTACGCCGCAAGCAAAAGTAAAAGCCTCGCGTAATTTCGAATATCTCGCGAACAAAAGAGGGTAGCATAAGAGCCCCGACGGTTCTTCACCTTGTTGAAGTGGAGGAGCCACACACCTGCACACACCCACCAAGAAACACACAATGGAAATTTTTAGGATGTATTACGTTTCGAATGTCTCGAAGAAAAAAAACTCGAAGTTTATATACGACCTTTCCTTGTATACCGGGAGAGAGAGAGAAAGAGAGAACACTTTTAGACGATTGCTATTCAAGACGCTCAGGAATGAAAGTAACCCGAACTCGTTTTTTTTATAGTTGTCGAGGTACAATTAAAGGTTCCGCGTTGCGAGGGAACTTGTGCAGAATAAAAACGGAGTTCAGGTTGCGATTTCAATTCTGCAACAATTGCGTCGATAACGAGGATCTCGAGAGAAGAGAACGACGGTTTTCTCGAATTCCGATTGCAGGAGAATTGTGAAAGTTAACTTTTCAAGATTTTGCATAACTCGACTATGTTTTACTTACTCATGCAAATTTATATGCGCGGTAACGAACCGGAATAAAAGTTGTTTGTGATTTTACAAATATTATAGTTCTGCATTATAAGCAGTGAATAAGGATCGTTGTTTTCTCTTACAAAACAAATTGTTCTATCAGCTAAAATAAATTCTGTAAGGTGTGGCTGAATTTTCGTAGATTCTGTAGATTAAAGGTGAGCACTTTCACCAAAACTGATCAAACCAACAACTGGAATTGCTCATCGGTCAATCTCCGCAGTAATTTATAAAACAAAAATATCGCAGCAGCGAAACGAGAAAATCATTTATTTCCTGTACGCCCATCAGACAAAAAAGTTAGAGGAAGGCTGGTAATTTACAAAACATTCGAAAATTCTTATATCGTAGCTATATAGGTACGCGCCGTACGACAAGACATTGATTGAAAGTTCCGAAGGTGAAGGAAGGGTATGCGGGATATTCGCCCCGACTCATCTTGAAATATTGGCAGTCGATATTCGCTGTATACGTAATGTAAATATTCATGGGATCCATTCATGGCAATGAAAAAGCGTAATATTCCCTTGGAATATATAAGAAAAATGTGGACCTCGCATGTGCTCTGGTGTACGCAAAGATGGAAAATATAGGGAGAATGCGTGAGACGGGCGAAAATTGAAAGGCCAATATTTTTCTGAAATTGCTCTTTGTCGCCCCGCGCGACCGCCTGCATGTACATATGCGTGCAGCAGCAGCCACGAGCGAAGAAGAAAATCTTGCAAATGGCTTGCGTTTGTTGTGTCTAGGTAGATTTGATTTGAAAATTTTCTGCGCATTGTGATGCCCGACTGACCAAAGCACATCTATCTATTCTGATTGGACTTGGTGGAAAGGCACCAGAATAAAAGTTACACTTGACATTACAGCAAACCTTACACGCTCTTCCATCGATCCTAATTTTTATACTTTTACCCCTACAACGGATATATTCACTTAGTTAGACTCTAATTTTCTTTAGAATCCAGCCTGCAAAGCTAAACAGGACGAGCGTGTAATGTGAAATAGACTCCGAAAAGACCAAAGGGAGAGGAGCGAAACAAGAGATTACGCAGAGATGCAAGCAGTCAAAGCTGCACCACAGAATTTACGTCTCAACTTAGCGTAAGAATATAATAGACCTTGTCCAAGCGCAACGAAGGAGAAAAAACGGGAAGAAGAGCAAAAGCTTCGCGGTGCTTGTTAAAAGAAGCTAAAGGAGAATATGTAATGATGCACTCAAAGGATCTTTTATGGTCTGTACAGGTCTGACAGAAGAAGGGAGGGGATCACATGAATGCTTTAATTAATGATGCGTGTAATCACTTAGCTGGCGAATAAGATTGAAATAGACGGATACTTATAAAAAAGAAGGTAAAGCTTATACAGATATTTAGATGTTCTAATAACTATGAATTGTTAGATGCGCAAAGTCTTGAATATCAACGACGTTATCGTTCGCAGATTCTAATAGTCAATATTACATCACTATTCAAAGTCACGAATATCGAATATTGCATAACCAATTATAGCGCATGTTTGAACAGCAGAATTTTCGGATATTTGACTAACTCGTGTGCATTTGCAATTTAATAAAAGCTTGAATACTAATTCAATAATTCATCTGTCGTAACAGTCACAGTTTGTATATTTCAAACGGGAATATCCGTTGTAATGAAAAATTCAACGGTGGCTTTGGATCTGCATTAACTGGAATTTTCAACTCAGACTGCACGGCCAATACAATTAAACCCTTGATCTTGGGTCTCGAAATACACCCGGACGAGCCGTCAATCATTGTCAGAGGGAGAAAACACACAAGGGACGTATATATACGCGACATCAGTGGATAACCACAGTGTGTCTCGCGCATTTTCCTCTTCCTCGCACTCACTCCTTTTTCGCGCTACAATGCTTCTTTCTTTCATTATACTACGTCTCCAGCGAATCTTTTTTTATCTTATCTTCTTATTTCCTCGTCTTTTTTTTCTTACGCCGTTTGCTTTTTCGCTCCCCTACTTTACACCTTTGGACCTTTTATCTTGTGCACTTGCCTGATGATGTTTAGTCCCGCGGGATTTGTCGAAGCTGGCGAGATTTTGCATAATTAATATTGATGCTATTACCACCGCAGAGTTTTACAAATATTGCAATTTTATTAATATAATAAATGGACGGATGGAGATATTAATAACGGAACGAGTATATTAATCGAAATGTTCGAAGAATAAAACTTTATTGCAGATTCTTATATTCAAGCTCTGTTCTTCTGTGTTTATAGCAATCTCAGCGAGTGACATTAATTTTACAGGGCGATTAAATTAGTACGCACAAGATTGTAATTAATTATTTCGAGGGCGCTTTGGGGCACAAACGCGACAGTGAGGCTAAACGTCTTTTCTTTATGATCGCACTGTAATGAAGCAAGTTTTTGATGGCGGCTATATTCTTAATCCGGACAAGTTCTGCTAGTGAAATAGAGTTGCTGTTCAAAGAGGAAAACCCACATCATTCTGGAAAACCAAGTTTTCGGTAACTCTCGGTAAGCCGAAAACCCACAGAAAGCATCGGATATGTCAACTTATTTTCGACTTGTGTCGATTACGGTTCCGTATACGACGAAAGACTCATTTATTTCTTCGACTGTTTTCCCGAGTTATGGTCTTGATTTTTCTTCGCCTTTCAATCGATCGAATTTGCTTGGAAGCTAATGCGATGCATGCTTGATGTAAACGCGTTGATCCGGTATATACCTTATTAAAAGATCCAAAGTGCAACGCGATGCTCGCAGAATGAAAAGTCCTGATTATAATTTAAGGATTCTGCTAAATTCTCTTATACCGACAAACTTTCGCAATAAAGCAGTTAAAGGACTTAATAAAAAGTTCCATTAGGCAAAGTCAATAATGAAACAGCAGGAAAAAGCTCTTGCACGAAACGTTACAACGCGCGTCCCTTCAACTTTCTTAAAGTATACAATTGATCTCGCTCTCCGATTGACGAAAAAAACAACAACCGCCGCACCGAAACTTTGGTAAAGGCGCGATGGATGCCCGTACATCGAATGAGCATCCGCAGTCATACAGGGGGAGGACACACAAAATATTTCTCGACCGCGGGAAATTCAACCAACTCGTACCCACTGCTACACATCAGTCGAGGAATTTCAAGCTTCTGAAAATCCCTTTGTTAGCGGATACACTCGAAGTTTCAACACACATACACACACACACACACACACACACACACACACACAAGGTTGAAATTTTGCAGCTTTACGCTAGGTTGATTAACCATACAGAGAGAGAGAGAGAGAGAGAGAGAGAGAGAGAGAGCCTTATCCTACGTGGTGCGGTACGTCTGACAAAACGAGTAGTCTGACCACTAACGAGCTCTGCCTTGGCCGGATTTCCCTTTCTATACCGACGTACAGTAGCCCACTACCGGCGGTCTCTGCAGTACTTGGCAAATAAGGCTACTAGCGGTTGTAGCGGCTGTAGCAGTCAACTGACGCTCCCCCGAGCCCCTGTGTATGCTTGAAGGAAAAGCGAAAGTATAACAGGGCACTTGAGCATTTTTTTTTGCTTTTAGCTGTCGGAGCAAGGCTGCTGGGAGATAGTGAGGAAGCGTTTACTTAACGGTTAAGCTAAGTGCTTCTGTTGCGAGATTTGCCCTCGGCACCCCCGAGTCTCGCGGCGTATTTGGACTCGCTGGGTACCGTAGCTGGAATTTGTTCTTCGGCAGCCTAAGTAAATTTTACTTTGTTAAAATGACGCCTTCTACGTTAACCGCATTTCACACGCCCCCGAGCGTATTTTTGTACAAATAAGTATCGGTTTTGCACTTAGGATTAATTGTTTCAATTACTCTTGTAAAATCAACGAAATTCAACGCAAAAACAAACTTTTCTCCCAATGCATCGATCATGTTTCAATTTCTGAAAGATACATTTCACAAGGATTTGAGTGTCTCGTCTCGTTAAGCGCATCGATTGTATATATACATACAAGTACAACGGAGTTCCGCGAACTGTGAAAAAGATAGGGATTCACAGGATGCGCGCAAGGTCAATGGATATTTGGGAAAACTTGATTAGCCACTAGGGCAGTAGCATAGCAGTGGCATTCACGGAACTTCCCTTCTCGAAATGTCTAAATGGAGGCTTTTCCGGGTCGCGTGACGCCACCGACACAGCCATACAGCCACACACAGACACACAGAGTAGCTGTGCATCATTGATCCTTCTCTTCCCTCGATATATAACTATTTGGTCGTCGACAATGCATTCTCTCTGTCTGGGTGTGGAAGAGGGTATACGTAGAGATCCTCTTGGACGAGGAAGGAAACGCCGTGGGACGATGATGGATGGCGATTGGATGAGCGCTCGACCGATCGAAAACTCACTGGTCTTCGGTATATAGATGTATATATGTGTGTGCCGCCGACGAATGGATGCGATCGACTACGAAAGATTATTCCTCGACCGAGATCAATGCTTGATTAAGGGCTTATTGAACGCTTGCGCTCTCGTTCAGTCGCTTTTTTTTACAGCGATTTAAGATCAAATAGTTTGCTGTGGGACGGGATCTTTTATTGGGTTGTCTAGTTGTGGCGATGCAGATTCAGCGCAAAAGGATAAATTATAAATGGAATCGCTTTTGTTAAAAGGACTTTTGATAGAATGGAGAAGACTTTGTAAAACAGTTTATTAAATTTTTGATAATTCATCATTTTAAGATTGTAGGTGATTTTTGACAAGAAAGCCCTACCAATATTTACTTTATTTCATTTAATCATCCAAACAATGATAGAGGATCACAACATTTGAAGCTCTTTCCCAACACCTGCATATACAACAATGTATGCACTGAATTCCAAATTCAATTCTCATCCACTACACAAAACCGGATGCATTCCGAAAAAATCGATAGTCAGGAGAGTATAAAATCTAGTGTGAGCGTCATTGTGCAGCACCACGCGAACAAGTCATCCGCTGGAAATCAGAGTAACGCTTCTCCCAGTGCTTAATTGTGTCATCGTAAATATAGGAAATGGAGCGGCAAATAAAAACATCCTCAACCACCTACTGCCTCCTGTTTCGCACGTCTCGCTTAATTGAATTGTCGCTTTTTTCCACTCTCGCGCTGTCTCCTCTCTCTCTCTCTCTCTCGCTCTCTCTCTCTCTCTCTCTCTCTCTCCCGGCGACGACTTCGCTGACGTCTAATCTCGTTGGGAAAAATCGACGCGAGAAAATGAAACGGCGATACGAATTAAACGCGCTACCAGAACGCTTTTAATGACTGTAAGTATTGCATTAACAGCTCATGCATATAACGAGATAATCTGTCGGTGAAAATGCTTTCAAAATCTGCAAAATTTTATATAAATTGTTTTCATAATTTTTCTTTTTCCTCCTAACTAATTAAATGCTCCTTTTTATCTCACCGAATTTCGTACAATCCTTTAATCGCAACGGGCATACTAAGGCTAACTTTTCTATTTTCGCTACTACGTTCACTTCGCTCGATATATACAATTGGCAAATTCGAAATTAAAAAGCGGAAAAAGCACATAAAAAGAGACGGACAAGCAGAGAGGAGAGATGGCAGGCGGTTCGTTTGAAGCGCAAACGCAATTATCGAAGGCAAAATCTCATTCCTTTTCCACACTTCTGCCGGTATTGATCCGACCTTGCGCTTAATTCCTGCCTCTGCTCTCATCCCTCCTTCTTGCCGCGCACCAAATTTCCAGCCAGCCACGTGGCTACATAAGAGTGAGTGAGAGAGAGAGAGAGAGAGATACTGGCTGCTGCTACTGCTGCTGCTTCAGCTGCCCACGCGCATACCTCGCTCAACCGGTTAACAGCTCGAACAATGCCAGAGAAGGAGATGGAGGAAGAGGAGGAGGTAGAGGATGAGAAGGAGGAGGAGGAAAAGGAGGATGGGTACACAGCTCTCCTCCTTTGAACACCGCGTCGGGATAATACTGCTACTGCCACTACGTGCTGCTGCACACATCGCCATCCCAAGTCAGGGATTTGCGGGGAGATGCATTACAATAGGTGACGAGGGATAAGGCGAGATATCGCTGGATCGCTTAATCTCGCGAGCTGCTATACTGACGCCGTTCCTCCTATGTCTGGCGATCTGCGCACGCTCTGGAAGTTCTCGAGGGCTGAGACGCACGTCGCTTCGATAAGAATCGCCTCTATTTCGTTTTATTCCACTTATTCTTCTTCTCCTTTTTGCGTTTTCTCGCGCGATGGTTCAGCTGGGACGCGAGAGGGAAAAACGTAGAGCTCCTGGTTTTAATTAAATCCGGTTGCCTCGGGTAAGACAGTAAGACATGATGCTTCAGACAGTTTGAGATAAAGAGAAACTAATCGATGACTGATTTTGAAATAAAGGTATATTTGTTAGGTACGTAAGGTTTGAATTTATATTAATTTTATTTGACGTGTTTAAGCGCAATAAATGACATGTTATTTTCATTTGCATCAGTATAAAATCGTTTAAATGATACTATTAAATATATAACGCATTCACCATGACTCGTAAGCGCAAGAAATGTAGTCAACTTACTCGTTAATTATAACTGTAGCAACTACAGATTGCATTTTCAAGTCTATGTATCAATGCTTATCATCATTACAAACAGTTTCTTGGATGACCGATTGGATATCCCTCACAGAAGGTTTCCGGACCCCAAATAGACATGTTTCTTTCCCTTGGTGGTGTGTATTCGCGGCTCATCCAGGGCATCCAATAACCATTAAAGTGCTCTGGATATCCCGCTGGATCGATATAAGTATTAGTCTGTTTCACTAGAACGGATCGGTAGCCATCGATGAATGCACTTATAACAGCCACCATCTGCAACAAGCATTAAATTGTTACCTGTTGTTTCTTAACTAATAAAATATCGTTACAGCAATCACTTGCATTTAAAGTTATTAGTGATGGTGGATGAGTATGTATACTCTTTTAATACTAGTAAGAAATTGATAATGATGAAATGAAAGATTTTATCATGCTGTGTCATGATGAGAGCTCATGGACCGCAACAATTGCGAAAACACAATAGAAGCATTATCAGTGGCAAATCCTATAAATAGTGTCTTATGCTTTCATCGATATTATACTGTTACTTCATAACAGTAGCATTTCAATTCAAGCAAATCCGAAATAAATCCTTGGTATATTTGCAATTAATGATAATTGTGTACTATTAAAATACGTTTATGATTACGTACGATTATGGTGCAAGAATTGATTGTCATTATTAAGTTATTTCGGTTTAACGCAGTATCTTTAAATTTATCCAGTTGCTATACTTATAGCTGCACCTTTAGTGATGTTATAGCTTACCCCAGGCTGTTTCTCCGATAAATCTGTCGTTTCGCATGGATCTTTTATAATATCAAACAGACAAGTCTCTGCACATGTTGGATAATCGGATTTTCGATTGCACTGTATGGAAGATTTCTTTCTCAGTACCGTCACCTTACTCTCATTCGGTAACGAGTAATTTTTTAATTTGCTTATTGCTTTGGCGGCCAATGATGATGCAACTCGCGTCAAGTTGTAAGTCTTGGGCGAATAATCATCTCCGCTATTCCCATAATACTTGTTGTAATGATGTAATCCTAGAAGCACGTTTATTTACATAATTCATCCACATTTATACATCAACAGATATTTTACCTCTGATTAGTTTGTATTGTCCAAAGATGGCACCTTCCGGTTCTAATACTTCGTCGATATTTACGAGTAGCGACTCTCGTTTGGTTTTTTCATCGTTACTGATGGTCGACCATTGATCTATACCGTCAATATCTTCTATCTTGCTGAGATCGCCACCTGCAAGTTTGTAAAGAGTTGGGAACCAGTCGGTCATGTGAATGAGTTCGCTGGAGATTCGTGAAGGCTTTTTGATCAAAGGTGAAAACACGAACGATGGGACGCGTACACCGCCTTCCAATACTGTGGACTTCATCTGAAATATCATTGAATTTCATTAAAATTGTCAAGTTGCATAAACAAGAAATATAGTATCAAGATCTTCATTACTCCGCGTAAAGGATAGTTCGATCCATGATTTGTAAAAGGTTCAAAAGCAGTTGGTGCTCCATTATCGGACGTGAATAAAATAACACTGTTGGCTAGCATATCAGCGTCGCTTAGAGCCTTTATTACTTTTCCTACAGATTCATCCAGAGCTGAGACTATTCCTACAATTAATTTTAATTGTACTGTATTGTTCTATTGCACGATTAAATAGATAAAATTAGTCAAAACATGCTTGAAAGATTTATTACCCGCATATTTTCTTCGATGGAGGTCTGGTATGTATCCCAATGTATTATTGACTTCGGTCAAATTACGAACTTCGATAGGATCTACACCTTCACTTGCATGACAGGCTAAATGAGCGAGATGAAGGTACAGAGGCTGTTTATCCTTATCGTGATTTTTTATTATAGTTTCAGCTTGATCCGCAATAAAGTCAGTTAGGTATTGATGATTTTCATAAGGCTCAATCTTTTGTGGTGAATCCAAGTGAAAATCGATTCCAGTGTGTTTCTGAACAGATAAATAGTTTCTTAAGTAATTTAGTTAACATTTATTGTTGATGTACAAAATTATAGAAAAATTAGAAGAGGCCAATAGAGTTCAACAACAGAACCGAACAGTATCCGTAATGTTAAACTTACATTTTTAGTGACCGTATGATCAAAGTATCTAATGTATCCACCATAATAACCAACAAACGAATCGAAGCCTCTTCGAGTCGGAACATGTTTATCCGTGTAATACCCAAGATGCCACTTGCCAACCAATCTAGTGCTGTATCCCAGTTCCTTCAGATATTCAGGCAAGAGTTTTTCGCGTAAAGGTATGCCTCTTGGCTCGGCAACATTTGTCGGTATACCCTGTAAGCCTACATAAAGACAATTCGGATATGTTCCCGCTGGAATACGACGTATAATGTTCTGTTTGATCCGCCTAATAAGGAAAATGAATATTTACCCATTCTAATGGGATGACGACCCGTTAGAAAAGCCGCTCGTGAAGGCGTACATGTCGGCATCGAATAATGCCGGTTCAGAATGACGCCACTATAAGCGAGAGCATCTAGGTTAGGTGTTGGTATCTCGTTCGACCCATGAAAGCTCAAGTCATTCCAGCCCTGCGTGCACGTTAATTTTTTTCTATCAGTTCGTTGTTGAGTCATTTAAAAGGTTTTTATTAGGAAACCATGTTAGTTTTTATCATTCTTATATAGTTTCTTACAGTATTTTCCCAATTGTAGGTCTATAATAGGATTTAACCCATTAACGCCCAAACGGCCCAAATTTCGAGTAAGTTTTTAACGTGATTATTTCTTATGTTATCGGCTTTGAAAAAATTCTGTTTTTATATATTCGACGTGACATTTCACGCTCTTTCAGAATCCGTAGTCGGCATTACGATTTAACCTCAAGAAAAAAAATTGGCCGATTTAAACATAAAAAACGTGAAAATTTTCGAAAAAAATTTTTTCTGGATTTTTCTTTGCAATGATACCGCAAAGGTATTCCCTTATAATTATGATCAGAGGTGATCATGGCAGTGAGAAGTTTGACAGAAAATTTTTATTTTAATGTTAAACAACCCCATTTTTACAAAATGGTGGCTTAAACAAAATTTGTAAACATAAATATTACATTCTTTTTTGCCAAAATAAAGGATAAAATTATTTTTTCTCGAATACTATAGACCTTCGCAAAAAGTTTTTAAGAACAAAAATGTCTTAGAACTAGTCAAGGAATATTCTCAAATTTTTTCAGAATTTTTTTAGATATTTTTGAAAAATTGGATTTCCCGAATTTTTCAGAAAATAAAAAATTGTCTCCGAAAATTCTGAAAAAATTTGAGTGTTCCTTGACTGTTGCTAAGACATTTTTGTTATTGTGAACTTTTTGCTAAATTCCATAGTTTCCAAGAAAATAATTGATGAAATTTAAACAATAAAAATTTTGTATCAGCCGCCATTTTGTAAAAATGGGGTTGTTTAACAAAAATTTCCTGTCAAACTTCAACTGCCATGATCACCTCATAATTATAAGGGGATACCTTTGCGGTAAAATTTTCACGTTTTTTATGTTTAAATCGGTCATATTTTTTTTTTCTTGAGGTTAAATCGTAATTCTGACTAGGGATTCTGAAAGAGCGTGGAATTTCTGAACGATCATAATCATTAAATGAGAATAAAGTATTTAAATAATTTAAAATATATTAAAAATAAACTACTTTATTTCAGAATTTAAAAAATGCATTAAATTAATATTTATGATGCCCAGTAAACTGTAACAATTATGTGAAAATGATTAAGGGGACCTATAATATTTTTAACCTAAATTACCTAAAAGAAAAAATTAATAATAATTAGTAAAATTAACAGATAATATTTCAAAAGTATATTGAATTCCTGACAAAATGAGCTGCAGTAGAAGACTTTACGCTTATTTTATCTTAAGTTATGTGATTTTTAAAATTTAGCTTTGGCGTATCCTACAGGTCCAACGGATTGATCAATTTTGATGGGATTGGTCTTAAATTGTCGGTAATTGATGTCACTATGGTGTGAAGAGTTGTATGAATTAAAATTTTTTGATTAAATAATTTTAATTCATACTACTTTTCACATCATATAATGACATCAATTACTCAATCCGTTAGACCTGTAGGTTACGCCAGAGCCAAATTTTTTTTATCCTGACATAACTTCAGATAAAATGGGCGAAACGACTTCTACTGCAGCTCATTTGTTCAGGAATTTAATATACTTTTACAATATTATCTGTTAATTTTACTAATTATTATAATATTTATTTTAGGTGATTTAGGTTAAAATTTTTTACAGGTGTAAGCCCCCCTTAAAGAAATACTTTGGAATAAATTTGGAAGCCTTATGATAAACTTTGTGCTCTTCTGCTACAGGTAAAAATATTCGTGAAAAATCAAACATCAAAAACTCATCATTTCCGTGCATTCACACAAGTGCTTATATCTATACACTTTCATAAAAATAAATTTAAACAACACGAGCAAGTATACTATAAGCTTGAAATCACTCACCATATCATCAACCACTATCACTATGATATGCGGTCTCGTTACATTTTCTGGCGGTTTAATCGAAGCATCGCTGTTCGGTGGACGAATAAAGGACAAGAGTAGAGCAAGAAGATACTCGAATATATTCATTATCACTCCTTACACCAGCGCGTTATTAACGCGTTATTATCAATAATATTTATACAAAGTATCAAGCGCTGCTAAAACGCACTCCTGTTAGCTTCCAGCGAAGAAGCAAACTAACTCTAATACACGCTCCTCGCAATTATTAAGCCAACCAGTTTCTTTTTATCGCTCACTGGCGTTGCACATAGCTGAATAAAGAAAGAAAAAAAAAACGCATTTCTCGCGCGCGACCGAACCTGATTTTCTTAATAGGCCCGGGTTTGTAGTTTCAAGGTCGAGATTCGCTGAAATTTCGACCAAACTTTCACAACAGGCAACTCGACCCGTAATCGTTGATAATTAAAGAAATTCACAAAGCGCTTATACAGCGCAACGCAGCCTAATTACGCTCGGCTGAAGTTTCGACTTCTGCGTGTAATATAGCACATGTGCCATTTTGGCCGTGCAGCACCGATTGCGCATCAGCATATCCCAGTTATTTCGAATGTACCGCGCAGGCACACACATGTGTTGTTGGCGGGGGCGTAAAGTTGTATTACACACGGCATACCTGAGCCTCCTACCATCCCATCCCTTCCGAGGGAAATACTTTGCATAACTTTTCGCGGGATTTCTCTGAATGAGCATTGAAATCTCGTGCCCTTCTCGAAATAGAAAATTTATCATATTTACCGCTGTTGGTGCACTTCAATTATATTCGACCGCAAATGCTTGGTAAAAATATCTCTATACGAGATATGCTGTACATTGTTTTAATGCGTTCTATTTATTTAAAGCGATTTATAAAAAGTTATGATGGTAGTCGTTCAAGTTTCTGATTAAAGTTGCACAATTTATACATTCGTTCGTTCACCTATTCATTTATCTAAAAATAACCATTCGTCCTCAAAGAAATCTTATCTTCATACTATTATAAATTTATATATTCGTATTCGCTTTACTGTAATTAAGATTTAAAAAATCGCTGAGCGTGTCGCTATTCTTCTTCGCATCGAGCGCACAGCGCGGCATAATTACCAATGATGGAGTATCGCGGTATTTCAGATTTTTCGCTAATAGAGCGAAATCTTGGCCGGCGATGGCGGTGGCGGCCCGGCGTTTAAAAAAAAGGCGCAGCGATGGTGGGGGCGTGCGATAATTGAAGCTCTGATTTACGACTGTCGAAATGAATTTTTCTCTCCGCGGAGCGCTGCACGAAAGTTCGAATGTGCACAGCTGGAGAAGACGAATAGCGGATTTTCGTAAGGCGCACGTCTGCCGCGCGCGCCTATGGACAGTAATTTACATGAGCAGTATATTTTAAAAGCTGTATCTACAATAAAATATTACTTGTAACTTTTTAGACGTGCGCTTTCGAAATTTTAGGGTAAAATCTACTCGAGCGTCAAATGTATGCTAAAATTTGCTTCATGCTTTTTGAAGTTTTAAAGCCAAACTATAATTTGAAAAAATAAATTTATTATATTCTATACAGTACACTGAAGTAGTTTATGCGGGTGTCATAAGTTATGCAATTATAATGAAGTGCTTAAGTATTATTTCGTAACATACAGTGCATTGAACGCATGCCCAAATGATAAGATTAACTGTTTCTGATATCTTGTTATGCAACTATATTTGTCAAGTTTTTATTAGGGTCCGTGAATATTCGCTTGATTAGTGATTAAGTTAATACACAACGCAAATGTTATTTATCATATTTTTAAGTATTTACATGTTCGATAAGGATATCTTCATATGTATGATAATTAAATTAAAAACTATAATCTTTTTATATTTGATTTATTATAAAGCATGATACTTAAAAATTCAATATATGGGGCTTAATGATATGTAATTTATGTAATTTTTTATGCATTATATTAAAATAATTGTTTAATTATGATTTGTTATTTATGTTGCAGGTGAGTTTCATAAATGATCATTGTACTATAAATCCGATTTACCTGATGGACTAAGAGTAAGAACAATAATAATTTATCAACATTGAAACTTTATTATTAATATGTGATTAGTTTCTTATGCTGGGTTACTTTTATTCCTGGCAAAATTAAGTATCTCAACAAATATAAATTCAAGCTGGAATATCTTATTTTTATTCGATATTACAGTCCCGTATAGTATATGACCTTATTTTTACTGGTAACAAGCGTTGTAAAACTAGAAATTTTTTTACAACAAAGAATAGCATTTCTCCAGTATATCAAAATATTATTTGATTTATAAACTAATTCCCGCGAGAAGAACTTTTCTCAAAATTCCCATCTGCAAAGCCCAAAAATGCCTTTTCCAAAACTCGCGCGAACGCGCACTGAAGCAGAGCTTCGTTATATAAGCTCGCTCCATTGACGCACTCAATCTCCGCGCGCATCGCACCCAAAATAAGCGTATCCAAAAATGTCCTTCCGTACACACGTCGAAGGGTTAAATATCGCGCTCGTCTCCCTATTCTTACACATCCATATACGCATCCTCGCTATATCGGCAGCTCTCTCGTACACAACGTGCAGAGCAGCAGCAGCAGCTCGACTGATCATGCGCGCGAGCATCAACACACAACCCCCCGGCGGCGCGAGTCGTCGAGAGAGAGAGAGAGAGAGAGAGAGAGACAGAGAGAGAGAGAGAGAAAGCCGACCTATAACACGCTGGCGTGACGACGCTACCAAGGGGAGGAAAGGAATCGAGTGGGGTGGCTTTTCTCCGCGGCGCATGAAAATATCGCGCTCCAGCCGTGCGGCCAGTGCGACGCGCGACCCAAAGGCGGCAGGATCACGTCGCCCTCGCCCCCGGGATACGAGAATACCAAAGAGATAAACAAACTGAGATCACAGAGGAAATTAACGAGGGACACAGGGAAGAAAAAGGAGGATTGTACGTTTTGCTGCTCGAGATAGAAAACACGTGTGTTGAGAGTTTGCGATCGTGAGTTTCTTCGTTCTTCTTTTTTTTTTGGAGAACAGCTGGAGGACTGAGAGGGAGACATTGAACAGAGGCACACGGTTGTTGGTTTGTTGTTTGTTGGTTGTTCGAGAGGAGAGGATTTTCTGTATGGAGGAAGGAGGTGTGTAGAGTTTTTGAGGCGACGAGGGAGAAGTCGCAGAGGAGATATTACGCCGGGATGCGATAAGTCGTCGCAGGTAATTATATACATATATTGATGTCAATGGTAGTTGGTTGTCTCGGGCGAACCATGAAATCACTGTTGATACTGTACTTAATGATGCAGCATGATTTGCGGGTGATCTTTTAGAGATGGATACAGAGGTGGAATATTGTTTATTGTGAAAGGAAGGTTGAAAATATGTTTTAAAAAACAAGATTTATTCTTTGTTTTTTACGCTGATTACATTAATAGTATTAGAAAATTGAAATTATCATACTTATTTATATGCTTAGCCATTTTAATCACGTCAAACTTTATGCAATTGCGTCGGCAACTCTAAATTAATACAGATAAAAACATATTGTTTATTCTTATCCAATGATTATAAGAAATATTTCCAAGTACTTGTTTTTCCTTTTCAAAAAGCTCGATGTTACGTACACAAAGTAAGATATGCGAAGTTATTACAACGTTGAAGGCAACCAGTCAGCGATAAAGAAATACAAAAGAACTATCGCAATGGCTTGCATTTAGTTTATATGTAAGTTTAAATATTGCTCAACCGATTACGTAGCTTCTACTAACCGCTCGAATTGAACGAACGTCAGACGACCAAATTGAACATAGCGAATACTATGCGGCGATTGATTAGATCAACTCGAATCCTCGCTACGGTTCGCGGGTCCTATCGATGTAAGCTTTGCCAGATGTGAATTCCCTGTAAACTAGATTACCATGTAAATACACGCACAAGTCTCCATGGAGAATTTTCAAATGCGTGTGGGTGTTATTGCATTGTCGTCGTGCTATTTGAGCATCCTCATTGACGTAGATTTAACGGAATCCTAAAATAGATGCAATCATTACGTAAACGCACACTTTTATTCGATACACGTCACAAAGTAGCCTTGATTTTTTTACATTACAGACACCGTAATATGTTTGCACAATTTATCGCAGTTTCATTAATTAAACGCGCCCCAAAAAATTATTCATCTTTATTAGGAAATGTTGTTAAGGTGTAATTTAAAGCTCAAAGGAGCGCGGAGTATGCAAAAATTGCAATTTTCTTGACTTTGACAGAAGGTGACGCGCGCGTTCTTTAATGAACACCTTTAAAGCGCATGCGATAAATGAATCCTCTGTTGCGTTTACACCTTTAAAAATTTACATGTGGCGCGTGTGCATTTAAAGCGTACACTCGACGAGCTGTTATGCAAATACATCTGTGCTTACGTGAATGAATACGTGAAAAATATGATTAATGTTTAAAGGCTTTAAAGAAAAATATTAACCTCTTTACAAACTCGTGAGAAAAAGAACTTGAGTCATTTGGCATAACAATAACACGTATTTCCTTGTTCACAATTAGTATTTCGTTATCAATAACATTATCTTAGAGATTGTAGATTGTTCGCTATTTTTCTTAGACCTTCCACTTAAATTTTGCAATGCCAATAATTAGTTTTTAAAATACCATTTAGCATATCGTAACGTGTAAATCCAAAAATTTGCATAATCCATCGACACCAGCCAACTATATACCAAACTCCACTTTTCGCTTCCCAACAATCATCATATATTACTTCCACCGCTTCTCGTCATCAGAACAAACAAAGAATCGATTATTTACATTACACTCGCTCGCTCTGGCCTATTTGTGCACTTTTTCTTTTTCTTTTCTTTTTCTTTTTTCTTTCATCGGCAAACAGACATTAGCCGTGCCAAAAGTCGTCGGCGGCAAATATATCGCTCGCTCGCACCCCCGGTACCAAGAAAGCCAGCTGATTTATTAACTAGACAAGAAAGTCGGCAAACAAAACGAGCCGAAGAAATATTGTATACGCGAAATACTTACCCGGAAAAACTCACCACTTAGGGACGAGGTTCTCCTCCACGCAATCAAATGTTTTAATGGCTCCTCGCACCAGCGCAGAGTTGTATCTCTCGGTTCTTGTATACAGGTTATGCAGAGAGGAGGAGAGGGAAAAATAGGCTCGTGCATAAATCAAGAGTTATCATAGCTAAACGAGCGGCGAGGATCGATGCGAGGAATCGATCGCAGGCCAACTTAAAGCTCTCTCTCTCGTTCTCTTAACCCCTCGAGCTCTGTATGCGCGATATGCTCTATATATATGTGCAGTGTGTTGCGAGTGCTATACGCTTACTTCGCTCTCTCAGCGGAGCTCCTACTTTCGAGTGTAGTTTTACTCGGCGGCGGTGGCGGCGGCGGTGGCGGCGGCGGCGACGGCCAAAGTTTCGCGAGGCTATAGTTGCGAGCTAGCGATCTATATACGTCTGTTCGTGCTGCGATAATAAAGTACGATAATTTAGAACGTTAGAACGGGGCTCGATCGTTTTCTTTGGATTGTTCACAGGGAAATTTTGAATATCGTGGAAATTTGAATTTTTTTGAAAGATGTTTTTGTTGTTGATGTTTTTTATATCAATTTTTTAAATTACTTTACCTTGTCTACCACATTATTACCAACAGTCTACCACAATATCAGAATGATTGGGTTGGCAACTTCGTCTATTCAAATAAACGAAAGAACTAATAATTTATCATCTATATTCAGACCTACACACATTTGGTCTCAGCCCGGCGACAAAAGTTGCCGCGACAATTCAGGAAATGCGCATCGTCCAATTGGCAGCATAAGAATAGTTTAGCCGGAACAGATTATCCAGGCGAGTTGACAAGATTTTTACGGCAAAACCGCCTCCTCCGACCTGTCGAGCATGGTAATTGCATTCGTGACGAGTTATACTTACATATTTCTCCACTCGCGCGCGCGCCACACTGTACTGCACTGCGAAAAAGAGAGACGCTGTCGCGCTGTCCAACGTTTTCCTTCCTATCCTACAATGATTTCTCGCTTTATTCTGATACTCCCGAGTCTAGAAGCACAATGTTATTGTGTGTATTATACAGTTTTTGTGTATTTTTATACGATAAAGGTTGATAATTGAGAGTGATAAGTTGAGTAGTAAGGAATAAATGCTGGCCGCCGAAGTCAACGATGAGAATAGATTACGCGACGATATAATAGATGAGCAAATATTTTGATATTTACGATGATTGCTAATGATTGTAGGTTCCTGTTTAAACGGCTTGTCTATAATTTTCAAGTGATGGGATACGCGTAATTTTGTGTACACAAAATAAGTAGTAGATTTTGTTTATTCTAAAATAATAGCAATTTAGTACATAAGAAAAGAAGGCAGTCTTATTGAAAAGTTGGTATTCTAGAAATATATATTCATGTGAAACCTAAACTTTTTTTCAAACAGTTTCTCAAGGAAACTCAACTCAAGGAAAAGTTTAAAAAATTGTAATGAAAATTTGCTGGAAACCGGCCGCGCCGTCTTTCAGTGCTGGACAAGTATAATCTACTTACGCGTACTTTATGAAATGAAAAACTCAATGTACCACCAGTTCAAACTAAATTTCTTCCAATTAAATTTCAAACATCTTTTTTCGATAAAGGTTTATTTATAATTAGCATAACTTTTCTGTACATTAACCGATCCTTCCATATCCCACTTATTTTGCGATCGTCATTCACAAATCGCTTCATCGCTACACACCATGCCACGAAAAACCATCGTATAGACTCATCGCGAATGATTCCTTCGCCGGAAAATCCCATCAGACTCGAAAATGGTCATCGGTATCCCGCGACTCGACCACCGCATCCTTGAAAAATAAAAAACACACACACACACACACACACGCATACACACAACAAACAAACGATCGATTTCAGCAATTCCCCAAGCCATCGTATCCATTGCAGGTTCCGCTCCTGTAAAATTGAAAGCGTAAATCTCTCTGCGTTCTCACGCGCATCGATAAAAGGGAGGAATAGCCAGAGAGTAAAAAAAGGTGACTATATCGGGCTCCAATGCGCAAAGCCCTCGCAAGCATTTGTCCAATGAGCCAATGGGTCACACGCACACACGCACACATTGTGCGCGCATTTACGCGTGGAGCCGCAGAAATGCCCCGGCGAAACTGCCTCGATTTACGATAATGTCTTGATGTTGAACTGGATGCGCCGCGTCGGTTTACGCATTGGTTAGGTGGTATAGAGGGGGGCAACTCGAAACTCTCCCGCGTCGTTAAACCGATTCACACTTGTCTCGGAGCGCGAGGTCCTTGTCGCGATTCGACTCTCCGAATGTGCGGTTCTATATCTGCGTATGACTATCGGTTATGTATAGTTAAAGAGATCACGAGAGGGGTGTGTATATAAGTGACCCACTTTTGCTTCGCCGAAAATTTTCTGTTTGCTCTGTCGTCGACAACTGGCTAATTGATTTCTTGCCTCTGTTGTTTTTTTTTTTTATTTGCTAGGGAGAATCGCGTGATGACCTTTTAATTAATGATTATATGTCGAGCTTTGTTTTATTCGTGCGCTAGACGGATCCGCGTGTTTATTAATAAGGATATCGATATTTTTTTATGAAAGACGACGAGTAGATTGCTTTAACTCAAATATTTCATCATTTGAATTCGAAATTTTAATTTTCTATTAAGAATTAGAATGAGAATATACAAAGATTGCGAAAAATTTAAGAGGATTTATTAATTTTATGTGCGACGTATATAATTTTAGCCGACGAAGCGAAGAAACGCGAATTTATCGCAGCTTGATTTGAATTTTTATCGCGAGCAAAATTTATAAAGTGTACCTACTCCGATTTCCCTCAGTTCTCAAGATACCCAACCCGAGAGCATTCATATTTCTTCAACTTTTTTCTCGGAGAAATAATTTTCTATCTAAATTTCGATCTACTCTCGTTCTGAAAATCCAACTACGTATAGAAACGATAAAGTATTAATTGCTGACAAACGTCACGGAAAATTGGATAATTTTGAATTTCATAAAGCAATAAAATTAAATCATACATCAAAGCATTTCCAAAGCAACAAGCGAAGCATCGGTCCAAGTGCAGAAAATAACGAACCCAACTTGGTCCAGCAAGCGAAAACGATTAAACACACAACTATACAAGTGGGCAGCAGTTTATAAAGCAGCGCGAGGTACTACCTTTTTAAGCGGAAAATATTTGTTTCGAAAAAAATTCATCGCGCACTCGCTCTGACCAAAAAAAAAAAACAAAGGTACAATAAAATCCAATGTAAAGCGAGCGCGGCAAAAAAAAGGGCGACAAACAATGGCAGACGAAAAGTAAACGTCTGTCAGGCCGCGGAGAGCTGTCCGGTGCAAAAGTTGCAAAGCCTCATACAACCGCGCGAAACGGCCCCTCGAGCGGAATCCGCTTTTCGACGAACTTTTTATATACAAATCTGGCCAGCGCCAAAATTTATCCCGCCTGTCATCGTGTCCCCTTTGCACTTTCTGAAAGGATTGCGTGCGGTCTTATTCCTTATATACCTATATATATATATATATTTTATATCCTTGTAGTCGTGATCGTCCAGCGTGCGCGCGACTTATTGTTAGTGGACGTAGGAACGTTGGATGAATCCAAATCCCCTATACTCGCTTCGATGAATTTTATTGGAAAATCAGGGACAGGAGAGGATTTTTGTGTCCCGGGATTGGGAGCATGTGTATATATATGCGCTGCTACTCGCACGATGTGCTGTAGGATTGTATTTTTTATACATCGATTCGACAATTACATTTATCAGTTATTAAATGCCTTTTATTCGTGTAAATATAGTTGGGAATGATGCGAACAGTAAATCTTACAGTAATTTTAAATGCTTAAGTTGCAGAGAATATACCATTTTTTTAGTACAGTACGAGACGAGTTTGGAAAGACTGTAATACTTTTAAATTGATTACGAGTAAAGAAATGTTCTCGGGCCAGTCATTTCACATTTAACCCAACAATCTCATCCGCCTTTTGTCCACGCAAATAACGTAAAATCCTTTGACTTTATACAAACCGAAAAAAAAACCGACGAAGCAATCTAGGATTTATGCCTTATTCATTGCCTCTCGCGAGAAGAAACAAAAAACTTTATCAAAATCAGAATTTAGCTGAAGAAAGGGCACATTCTCGCACACAAAGCCCATCAACGATTCACAGCCCATCTATGAATAAATTTGGCGCCCTTGGGCGCCGCACGATTGATACGAGATATCAATCCAGCCTCGCTGTCTCGATATTCCTCTCGTCTCGAGTGCTGGCCGCACACTCCAAACTTCTCGCGAGTATACATAACCGTTGCTGCGCGCCCTTGAAGAAATCGACCAAGATGTCAGACGCAACGCACGGAGGAAAAAAGACGCGTTTCGTATGAAATTCGGCCTCCCTAACCGTTGAGTCGCGTGGACTCGAATGCGGCCAAATGAGTTTGTTTCGATACGAATTAAGGAGATTTGTTTGATGGATGATTAGGCTATACAATTGAATGGGTTAGCTTTCGAATACAAGCTCATTAAATATTAAAGAACTGCGCATGCGCTGCAAACAGCCAATACGTACTTATTGCAAAGATGCACTTCCTCTCAATGCGATTGGATTCATGAGTGGGACGCACTTGCGAGGAGGAAGCGCAAAGCCGCGCTGCTGCACACCAAAACTCTCTCTGGACTTACTCTAAGATGCAATCTTCTTTTAAACTGCGCTGCTTCTTATTTCTGTACGAAAAAGAGAGAGGAAGAGAGAGAGAGAGAGTTGGTCGTTTATTTGTTTTTACAAGATTGCTCTCGATGCCCGCGGATTTCCTCCCTCTTCGTGCGCGCGCCTTTTCTTTGCCTCGCAAAGTTGGGGGGAAAAGTATTTTGAGGCTGCGGGGAGTTATGAAATACTTTGCGGGGAAAACATTTAACCGGGGATGACCGCGGAACATTTATTAGCAAACTTTCGCAATCTGATTGCTTCTTTTCGAGTGGAAAATCTTTATTTGCCAATAATTGCATTTTTATCTGCAGATAAATTAAAAATTCATTGTAAACGATTGCAGGCAATATTACAATGCAATTACGATTTGATATTAAATTGAACATTTTATTATTTCATATATCCATATTCCACTGACAATAACAATTTATTGCGATTGTATTTCGTTTTAACGCTTCTGAGTAATTTAATCGAATCTGACGACTTCGTAGTTTTCACTATTAATTGCTACGACTCTGTTAATTTTGAATAATATGCAGTTTAACGAACAAAGTGTAATTAAATTCAGACTACGTATTATAATAAAATATCATTGCTATTTATGCCACCAACAAAACATTATTTAACTCGTTACATCGGAAATAACACCTGCACTAGCGAATATACATATTTACGCGCGCCAATAAATAGATCGTTAAACTTCCCGTTAAAGCCCGAATAATCTAAATATAAGTTACACATATTTTATTCACGCGCAATTTCCTAGATTCTTTTCGCGGCTGCTGCGCGATATTCAATTCGAATTCAGTGTGTACATAATAGTAAAATGAAAGACGATATCGTAAAGGCAACCAAGGATTAAAAGTCGATCAGAGCTTCCATCCTGTGGTTCCTAGGAATCAATTCTGCTTTAATCAAGAGTAAACCAAAACAATATTAACACAACTATTTTTGATCCTTGGCACTTTTGCTCAGTCCCCCCGTCTGTATCTCCTGC
This sequence comes from Megastigmus dorsalis, assembly GCA_900490025.1. Lineage (NCBI taxonomy): Eukaryota > Metazoa > Arthropoda > Insecta > Hymenoptera > Megastigmidae > Megastigmus > Megastigmus dorsalis. The sequence goes on from UELU01126998.1 coordinate 26,046, forward strand.
GCCGCAATTAAAATTCACGCTTCAGCATCCTCGCCTGAGACGTGAATTCATTAACGTGGCAAAAGGGATAATAATTAACGGCTACAGCGTTTTAATTTTAGATATTCGATACCATCACAGCCCGGATATCTTCGCTCATTAAAGTAATGCACCACTCGCCGTGTACGGCATACACAAAAAGTAACAGCGAAACGAAAAACTCATTTGGTAATCAATCGGGTATAGTTATACGTGCAACTCCTGTCATCGGGATATCAATTACTTTCCCTCCTTTGTGCGAAGACGCAACTTTGGACTCTATACAGTCCCGTGTGATTGCGGACGCGATTCGTTGTAAATAGCTCTGAGCAAAGGCCTCGGACTCGTAAAGAGGATGTCACGGAATTCGGTGCTCGTAAAATGTTAATTACAGTATATCGTTTCGAGGAATCGTGCGCTCCTTTCTTTTATTGGGTCGTTTTCCGCGGAACGCGCGCCTCTTGTTTATTTACCGAGTAACCGCCCTTATTCTTATATACGAGCTGGACATACCTTCAGACGCGCGGCTATGCGCAAATTAAACTCTGTTTTATTCAGGATATGAACATATATACCGATGTACGTTTACCGTCTGATTAAAAATGAAGTAATGACTGTTTGCTGCGGTTTCTAATCTAGGAGGCTCCTTGTTTACGGCTATCTTCGTTATTGTTTAAGAATTTATAAGGGAAATTTTGCATTAAAAAAAAATATTTTATGTACATTTGCGAATATTGTCAAACGACTTCTTGGTTCAACTAATATATTATACTAAAATAAATTGTAATATTATCATGTAGACGGGAAAATTAGCGATGTACGAACAACGTTTCCATGAATTATATTTTTTTAAATATAACTTTTCGGGGTAAATAAGCTGTGGAAATTTTTCTCTAACTAGCTAGAATGCTGTAATAAATATAAATCGTACAGAGTTAGAAGCAATCGATTTTGTTCCGATAAAGGGTCGTGTTCGTATACTGGGAACGTTTCCCTTACATAATACCGATTTTTGTAAGCTAGTACTTTGATAATAATGTTTAATGAAGTTTCTTGCTGTAGCCAGAAATAAATGCGAATCTCGTAAAGTACTTCTGGCTAACTCTCGGATTGGCAAGTACCCTTGAAAAAAATTTTGAATATAACAATAACGGATAAAGACTCGGCATTCAGTTGTCTCGAATCGACATTATCATTTTATTTCCGTGTGAGAAAAATTACAGTAGTGGCTTAGTGGTTCAAGTTGGCGGAAAAAAATTATTCAACTTAGATTAAAAGACATTTTAGATAAGCTGTACTTGACATCAGACGTTTTTTTAAGTTTGTATGTTTTACTTGGTTTCAGAAAATATTTACTTTATTAAAAAAAAAGAGATTCAAATTTAATAAATATTTCTTTAGTGTCGTACACTATTAGAAAAAATATTACTTTCAGTGTAATAAAATGTTAACACTTTCTGTAAAAAGACTCCAATATTTCAATAACTCATAAGAAGCCAAACATTTCCTCGTCCAGCAACCGGATATTAACAATCTGTAATCCACCGTACAAAAAAAAAGTAAGCACTCCTGCAGAGAACTCAATAGAAAAAAGTATACAAAAAAACACTGTACAGGCAGAAGCAGCTCGGCGCTCGAGCCAAGAAGAGAAGAAAGACTCTCGCATTAATATAAGAAAATCCCCAGTGTCGAAAGGGCGTCTAAGGCATCAATCGCCCGGCAGTTCTCGCTAATGGCACCGCGAAACTCGCAGCCCATAAAGCGTCTTTCTGCATTTTGTTTGTATATAACCACGAGCGCGCGCGCGAGTTGGCAATCAATCTGGTCCAAGAGAAAGAGAGAGGCTAACGAAGCGAGGGCGGCTTATTTCCTTGGACGGCGTGCGAATGGAAACGCGGGAGATAAATTGATGGTAAAGAGAGAGAGAGAGAGAGAGAGAAAGAGAGAGAGAGAGAGAGAGAGAGAGATGCAGGGACGAGCTACAAATGACGACATTTCCGCCGCTATCGAGGATTGCACCGTCTGCGGTCTGCCTCGCGTCTCCCTGGCAGTGAAGGATTTGACTTGTGGCAAAGGCAGAGGACTGAAAGGTGCTCACCACCAATTTCAGGGATATATATTCGAAAATCTTGACTGGCTCGAGACGAGACTGCTTCAGCGGTTTCGAGCACTATTTAGTAAATTAATTGAGCAAAACAAAACTGTTTATGCAATACATTTTTGTACAATTTCGCATAGTAAAGTGTAACCCGTGAAGGCACAATTATTGCTTCGAGTGGCTAATACACACGACAATAGGTATAGCATAAGAAATCGAAAGAGAGAGAGAGAGAGAGAGAGAGAGAGAGAGAGAGAGAGAGAGAGAGAGAGCGCGACGCGACTAGAGAAAATTTCAAGTGATTTTTTCATCGTTTCCCAACATCTGCATGGCACGTGCTCCTTTCCTCCCCCTTTTGCGTGCGTGTAATCAGAGGCATCGGGGTTATACTCTGCCACCACCGCCGGTCGCCACTCGCTTTTTTTTTTTCTTCTGTCGCTTGCTCTTTAAGCTCTCTCTCCCCCGGTACCGCCGCCGCCGCCGCCGCCGCCAGTGTTTGTACCTCTTTTTCCGAGAAAAAGCGTAAAATGTACTTCCCGTTGGCGCAAACCTTGTTTCTCAAATGACATTTTAATAATACTCGGCGCCGCCGACGCTATTGAGTGAGAAAATGCCCGCGCGCGAGCACCAAGTATGAGCTTAAGCTTTTTTGAGATATCGCGTTACGCTGTGCCTTTCTTTGCTTTCGTTCGAGTTACGGCGTAATTTCACCTTTGATAGAGTGCGCGTATGTATGTAGCTGTTTTCCTTTTTTTTTTCTTTCGGCCGAGCGATCGGTTAATCTTTCGCTCGCATGCGAGATTGATTTTTTGAAATGTAGCTCGCGCCAATTGCGATGGACGATTATATCCACAAATTGTTGTGTCGATGCGAAATAATAGGAGAAACTATACTATGCTTCTTTATGCTGGATTCTTGCTTTGGCGCTCCGCAGTTATTCGATAACGAGAGATATATCGCGTGGATTATTGTTTTTCGATAAAAATTCAAATAGCCGTTCGATATGAATAAAAGAAAAAATATTTACATAGTTTTAGTGTATACTAGATTGAAATATCTAGGTCGACTTGTATACATATAGTTCTTAATTAATATCTGGTTTCAACGTCTTTATTCTAATAACGTATTAAAATTATAGCGGAATAAAGTTATTTTTAAAAAGAAATGCAAATGATTGACATGTAAAAAAGAATACTTTTATTTTTCCTGCGCATGCAGAATATGTACCACAAATTATAGCCGTTCAAGTTTCCACATTTCAGTTTCGCGATATTTTATTTTAAATTCAGACCATTCGAAAATGCTCTTTACCGCTCTTTTACGTTTTACCAAATAAAATATGATTTCTTTTGCATAAAATAATTTTATCCTTAATTGCGTAATTCTCAATTAATTTGTAAAAAATTATTGACAATTAATAGTTTGTAAATACTTACTATATAGTTTAATACAGTATCTGTAAATACTTTACAATCTTAGGACTTGAGAACCTTTAAAATGTCATAATTACGATAATTTAGTTAAATTAGTTGAGTCATGATTAAAATAATTAAAATAAACGGACATAATTGAGAGTTTTAGCGTTGGTAAAGGAGGTGAAATAAAGCAATTAGCGTAATCGTTATTATATGTACGTGAAATTGATTTTATCGCGCCATTAAGCCATAATTTTACTATGCCATAAAATCATGTATCCTAAAATTTTCAACTAAACTTACAGATATTAAATGTACATTGCTTTCAGGAATTTCTGAAATGCATAAAAATATAGCTTAAGACAGACGTATGGAAAAGTAAACAAAGCGCACGCACGTAACAATGAAATTGACAATGTCGGCGTCGGAGTGCGGTAATATGTCAGAGAAGTCTGTAACTCATCGTGGTATCGATCACTTTAGAGCTTTAGAAATAATTGTTATCGAACAGCTTAGTTTCGTCAACCTTCATAGCTTTAGATTATTTGAACAGTAAAGGGGCGCGTTGGGCTAAATTAGTGAAATGCGTACCTCGGTGTACCGTAACAGAACTTTACTCTTGTAATTAAATCGATTACCATTGATAAGCTCAACTCATTCTATACAATTACACGTTATACCCTACCATCTACTGTAAATACCATCCTTCCCATTTCTTTTAATCAACTCGTCTCGATATACCTAACCGCTCTTCCTTCTACACGCTCACATTACCAAATTCAATACGCCCCCTTAAACGTCAAATAAGCTTTGACCATCAGAGCCATACACACACACACCGAGACTAAATATATCGAGGATATTCCCGCGATCATCACTCGCGGCTCTTTCTCTCCCCGTCAAAGGAAATAACAAATAAAAAGCGAAAGAAAATTCACCTTCTCTCAGATATATCGCGGCAGGCAGGCACATGACGGAAGCTTTACGTCCACCGCTCGTCAGTGGCTCCAAAACGGCTTATCGCCTATATATATGTATATATACAAGGGGCTAAAAGAAATTCACGTCAGTTTGATCTGTCGATTAAATGACGAAGAGCTTATCGTGCTTATCTCTCTTGCCTACTGCTATACTACCACCCCCATATACGTATATATATGTATATACATAGCGACGACCGATCAAACGATCGATCGATCCATCGATTTCACCCATTATACACATCCGAAACCAGCTTCTAATCTCTTCTTGTGTATACATGTATATAAAGCCTTGGAGGAAAGGTCGTGCGTGCGTGGGTAGCAGCGGTGGCGCAGTTTTCGACCAAAGTTCATTATTCTTTCGACGCGCGCGCGCGGCATTGAAATCAGCGTTGAAAATACCGCGTCTGCGTGTATGTACATATATCCACATACATACATATATATGTATAGCCTCGTGATCATTTGTTACGCTTCAGCGGAGACGCGACGATTTATCACGCGCGACTACTGAAACGCCGCGACTTTGTTACCTGCGCATTAGATATGGGCTTGGGGGGAGGGAGGGGAGCGATTCGTTAAATGATGTATCAGTTTTAGAGGTGGAGCGCGCGCGATGAAATGGTTTATGGCCGCGTCAATGGCGGAAGCGTGTCAATGTCGTTATTGGATGGATATTTTTTTTTGCGACTGCTAATCACTTTTGACTGTTTTTTCTTTTTGGATTTTATAATAAAGTTTCGACTTGTAGTGGATATGCCAGTGTCCAAATTTTCTTTTCACTGAGAATATCACATTACTATAAAATAAACACTTATTCAACTTGGGTAAGTCAAAGTAAATAACCGCTGCTCTCAGCTTAACGTCCGATTCAGCTCTTAAAAGTGCTGAAAATCGCGGTATACAATGGACACGAACGTTCACGGAACACGCGAAAGACTCGAGCTCCCACGCGCGCCTGTATACACACAGAAAATAGGCAGCATAATCGGCATTCCTTCGCCTCTGCCTTTTTGTTTCTTTTTTTTTTTTTTTTTGTTTCTTTCCCCCTCCCCCCGTTTGCCTGCCAACTTGCACCCACACACGAGAGCGCGCCAACGGCCACTCGCGGCTCTTTCCGCTCGACTAGTGTAGAACACGATATACGTGACCGGAATCCTTGTGCAGTCCGAAAATTCCGAAATGTCCGACGTGCGGGTATTTCCGATTCTCGACTTTTACAACCCCTTATAAGCGACCAACCGCCAAAGCGTGTCCCTTGTATACGTACGGATGAGCTTCTCTCCCGTGCATGTGGTATACACGCTCTTGCGGATGCGTAAACAAGGAATTCGCTTTGCGCGCGGTGTCGTCGAGGTGCGTGGAGAATTTGACGCGGTATCGAGCCTTTGGTCACCTCGTGCACAATTAATCCTTCCAAGTTGTTCCTTAATTTTCTGAAAAGATTCAAGTGAAAGTGTAATCGTATCATTCTACTTTATTGCATAAAAGGTTTGTCGAAGCGCGAAGTCCTTTGTAATTACACCAGATTGGCAATGTGAAAGATTGGAATAAAAAAGAAAGAGCAGCTGATTCACATACATATTCTATCCTCCGCCATTGTTACAATTGAATAATAATTGAGCGAAATGGAAGGGTTGGGTTAGTGAAAACCTTTTCGAGTTATCTCGCTCTGGAATCCGTTGAATAGTCATGCATATTTCCTTGAATTCGTATATACTCGCTCACATTGGAGGAAACGACATCCATTTGTAAAGTAAATGAGCTCGGCTGAATCGCGCTTGTGTGTCCTCTTTGTAATTTTGGTGTGTAATGCCGAGTAAATGAAGAAAACCGTGTGTTACGAAAAATCGGGCAAACCACTTTTTTTTGCTCATTTAAACGAAAACGCTGCAGCCGCTCGAATTAAAAGTGCAGGTTCGCGATAAACATGTACGATTTCAAAGTGTTTCTCTAATTGCATAGAAATCCACTGCTATAAATGATAAATTTCACACTCGGAAATATAGCGAAACAGAAATGTGTCTCAACCGCGAGTCGCGCAATTACCTAAGTGTTACAAATTCCCAGCTATAATTTACTTATGATTCCATCTCGGTTAAGTAGTAGAGGCAAGGTTAAGGCGCCCACTTTGCGTATAGAAGTTACGTTCAGAAGTCCTCGTTGGTCGAGTGTCGGTTGGAATGGGATTTAAGAGCCTTATCGCGGTCGATATATGCATAAAATGTAGAGAGAGAGAAAGAGAGAGAGAGAGAGAGAGGGAAAAAACGAGAAAAGGCAAAGCGAAGCGCGAGCTTCTTAGAAATTTGTTTTAAAATTCAAGATGCGTCTTGGGGACGGATATATATATATATAGGAAGGAAAGAGTGCGTCGTCTCGGCGGAGCCGTAAAAACGATGCCATTAACGATCAAACGGCCGAACGCCCCGTCTGAGCGTAAACTCGCTTTTACTACTGCAAAACTGAGTGATTCATTTGACTTGCACGAGTATTGCCTCCTCGAGCGCACTTGCGCTTGTGCTTCTGTATATCTTTAAGGCTCGGGAGGGCATGCATATATGTATGCGATATGCTAACCGCGAGCTCTAAAATTAATGCCGCATATTTTACGATCTTATTAAAGAATTCCAATTATTGGCAATAAATAATGACGAGTTCGGTGTATCGCTTAACGGGGTGTACAACTTTGCACCGCAAATACACTGTGGAGGGTTTAACAACGAAGCTTCGCTTTCGTTGTGCGAGATGCGCACGCGATAATCGATTATACGAATATTGCAAAAAAGTGTAGATTTTCTTTTTTTTTTTTTTTTTTGTTAAAACGAGAAAATTGATAGCACGGCCAATTTTCCTCGAATTCAAAGCAAAATTCTGAAACATAATTTCATCGTTTAACACGGAAGCGGTCGTCAATTTTCCCTAAACACAGTCCATTACTAATACCCAGCTGGGCAAAAGCAAAAAATAGTACATATTAAGCGGACCCTCGCGTTCACCATCCACCCACTCAACGCACACACCCTATATCGATTTTAATGAGATCGCTGATAAAGACAACACGAGAACGTCTGGCGCGGACTAATAAACTCGGCCCATTTTAACCCTCGTTCAACTTTTGTGCGCGCGAACCCGCAAAAATAACGTAACGCCCTTTCCGCGTAGCGCGACGAACAAAGACCATCGTCTGAATTAAGTTTCAATTAGGCGGACGAATCAGCGATTACTGACCTGAATTCCTCCAATTAGTACTGTGAGCAGAATCGCTTTTACGCCCTACTGCTAGGCTAAAAAAGAGCGCGACTTATTTTTTTATTTTTTTTTATTTTCTCCAACCAGGGCTGGAATTTTGTATATTTACAACGGCTTCATGAAAAATTCTCTCGGATCGAACGACGAAAAGCCGCGTTTTTGATAGGTTGAGGATAATCGCACTCAAGACTGCCGATAAGAAGTCCAACATCTCGCAATTTTTTTTACTATTTTTAAGATTCGCGCGCGCGTGAGGGTCAGTCTTTTTCAAGATCGACAGTTTTGTTTAATCCGCTGCTTCAACGTCCACTGCAAATATTTAGTTTTAATAAACGAAATTTTCGACTTCGACGAAATGAGGATAAATATTGACAATGGCTATTTCGCGCGATTTCCAATACGACTCTTCCTTTTTTTCATTTCGTTTTAATGAAATGCTCGCGCTTATTGCGATCGCAGTATCGAATTAAAATTTACTCGAAAAGTATATATATAAATTTTAAATTATTAACCATTCTACTTATAAAGCAGCGTGTAAACATTATTTCGAATAGCATTTTTAATCGACAGAATGCGCAGAGCTTCCCTTTCAAACATATTCCTTTTGCCCCCAATCAAAGGATATCCACAGAAGGCGGAATACATTAATATTATTTTTATTTTCGCTCATGCTGTACGTAATCCATTCCAGTGCGCTCATACAGTTTGCATACGAATAAACACACACGCACATGTCGCCGCAACTAAATAAAAATAGTTTCGCTGCGGCGTAGACAAAAGAAGAAAAGAACTTTTGACCGGCACTCGGCGAAACTTTTTTTATGCGAACGTGACAACGGTTCACTTTCAAAAGAGCCCTCGGCCTCGGTATAAGCTTCCACCGGGCACGCATACTCCATTTTCCCATCTCCTCTCTTTTCCGCCGCTGTAAATAAAGAGAGAAAGCTGTGCGCACGCACAATACAATGATAAGCCCATATAAACCTCGGTAGTCGTTTGCCTCTCGCCCGAGCGCGCGACCAAGAACAAAAAAAGAAGAGAGAGAGAGAGAGAGAGAGAGAGACGGAGAGCGAGGACACAAAAGTTGGGGGGTGAGGTGGAGACAGCAGCCGAGGGGACGTAATAAAGACACGCGGTAGAGAGAGTGGACCAACTTTCTTATGAGATTTTTTCTCTCTTCCGAGCGAAATGAAGATGGTGTATATTGAGAAATGGCCGAGGTTACTTCTCGTTAGATCAGCGTGTATATCTATATAACTGACTCGTATATACGCGTGACACACACGACGCGTACATGTCCCCTGTAATTTTCTTTATTTGCGACTGTGAACTTGATGGATCCAAGCTTCTGCTTTTAGATGGAAAAAAAAAAAGTTGCCCTCGGAGTAATACAAAAAGTTTGATGTTATCTTTAGATCCGTGTACAACAAGAGCGATTAAGGGCACACCGCCGATCATTCCCTAGGATTGCTAAGCCCATAATAAATCACTTTTAGTTAAAGAGCTGTATACCCAGTCAGGATCTAAAAATATGACTGATCGATATTTGGAGTTGTAAGAAAACGAAGGGAGAAAAAATTACGTGGCGATTTTATCCGGGAGCCGGCGAGAATCGTATTTTTGTCGGTACGACGATGAAAGATTTCGTGTATCTGATTTTGCATATACGATAATTTCTAAATGTGTACCGTATAATACGGAATACAGTCTTGCGCAAGTCTTGGTCACCTGTTCGCGAAACTTTTATGACTCGATCAAAAATCTATTCTCGGAAATACCACACAGCTCCTTCGTACCCCGACACTTAAACCACGAGCTATTTAATATCTCTGTTAAATATACAGATTCTTTGCTGTTCCCAACAAAGCCTACGTACACCAAAGCCAAAGTCTCTCTTCTGCGAACCGCGCAACTTCGCGACCATAATAATATACCACGACCGTGACACCCAGTCCGTGACCCACGGAAGCACCGACCAAAGATACTCTCGCGTCTTCTCGTGCTAGCTTTCTAACTGCACGTTTGCGCTAAAGTCGCGGAAACTTACGGTCGCGGGACACATCCCACGCTCCCTTCTCTTGGGTGTGTGGGCGTTGAAGATGCTCGAGCCCCCCCTCGACTTTGGTCCGGAAAAGTTCGTTGTACACGTTGCTTCCCCAATTGGTCGACGATCTTTATACAAGCTTTCCGCGCGCGACATTCAATGAGCCTCCCTCTCGCTTACTCGCAAAGTCCACGAGCAACTTCCCCTTGAATGGTGGAGCTGGAAAAGATTTATATATATATATATAGGTATGCACGGGTCCTTACGTCCTTTACATCACAGGAAACTTTGTAGCGAAAGTAGTAGTAATATGCGTATATTATACTTTATTTTATTAGTGATTTATTTATACTGCAGCATTGTTAGACTGGCTGATGCATCACTCGTATTGTTGGGAGAACCGAATGAAGGAGAATAATTGGAGTCTTTGTTGATGTTGTACAAGTCGAGGCGAGAAAATAAAATTTATTTGTGCGATTCTGAAATTGAAATATTCACGATATGGCCGACCTACATTCCTTACCAACGTATAATTTCCAATGTTATCTAACGATGATTAGTAACTTTAATAACGATTTCGTTTACTCGGGTAGAAAATTATACTGTTTTATCAGATACCAGCCAGGGATAAGAGCAGTTTTCACTCTAGTGAACAATGTAAGTGTAGAGATAAAGCTGTTACGTACGTACCACTATTACTTCGCTCAATATATTTTCTCTCAATATCTTTTAAAGTACAATTCTTATCTAAATGAAACCCTCCATTACAATGAACCCCCGATTACGGGCCTTGTTACTTTGAGAACGACAAATGCTCTATAATCGTAAACAAGCCGCGGTATAATACGAACAACAGTGATTTCATGGTTTTCCAGGTGGTCCAACGTACATATAAATATACAAATGTAACAATACAAATATGTCTCACATGTAAATTTCACTTTCTGCACAGATGCCGAGCGCACCAGACTGCAATGCACTAAGCACAGTGAATTTGTAACTAAATCAAGACTTACACCAACCCCAGGCGAATCGCTCGCTACTGGGTTCGAAACCAAAAATAGAAACAATAAGATATTACAAGCGGACACGGATAAACATAGCTGCAACGACCCTAATCAGAGTACCGAGAGCATCGATACCAGCATAAAGGGAAACGAGAAGACAAAGACCGGAGATAGCATCGGCGAAAAATTCCTCTTCGCGAATCGCCGTTATAAATTCCTTATATATTAGCGAGTATTTCGGATCGAAGTGAGCGAAAACCCCCGAGGACTTTGCCTCTCTCTCTCTCTCTCTCTCTCTCTCTCTCTCTTTTTCTCTCCCCCTCTTTCTCTCTCCATCTTTCCCTTCCTGGCTCACTCGATCGATCTTCACGAGCCGACGCCGGAGCAGCGTGCGACAGACTGACGACATCGGCTTCTCTCTCTCTCTCTCTCTCTCTCTCTCTCTCTCTCTCCCTTTGCCTCGAGCCTCTCTTTCCCACTCTATCTCTATCTACCTATCTATGTCTATCTCTGTCTACGGCCTTGACCCAGTAGCCTAGGTATATAGAAATTCCGCCATTGTCTTCTTCGTGCAATATAACGTCCCGCAAAATTCTACCGCTCGGCTTTAGCTTAGGACGCGGGGACCGAGAGCCATGGGTTTTGCCTAGACTATGGATCGCTGATCTCTCCCCCAGCTACTCTAATGCGACGGATAAGGACTTGATATTACCAAGACCGGCCTTCGATCACCACCAGAGCACTAAAGCCGCAGTACGGATTTCGAGACCTATACCGCGGGATAAGCAGTTGCACCGCCACTGGTAGCTATGCCACTGGATCCTAGATAGCAACTGGTTCATCAGTCCATCGAAGAGTCTCCTCGAGGATCTCTCTCGCCACGTGGCCAGCCGACCGGTCCAGAACCATGCCCACCAGCAGCAGCAGTAGCAGCAGAAGATGACATGGCCATGAGATTGATCGGGTAGCTCCGTAGCTCCCCGAACCCGTGACTCGGCAAGCGAGCCACGAGACACCAGCCGGAAACCTCAGCGGACAGAGAAGATATGCCTTGAATCGCCGGTCTCGGAAAGGCCGAAAGTGTGGAACCTTGGCGGAGGTCAGTGCCGGAGCCCGCGGCGAAGCCGGCCGCCTCGTCTCTGTCGCGCAAGGGCACCACTACCTTGCGTAGCCTGGTACGTCGGCTGAGCGGCGGCAACAACAACAACAACACCAGCACCACCACCGGTAGCAGTAGCAGCAGCGGCGGAGGCGGAGGCAGCAGCTCGAGCCGGCAGTCGCACAACTTGCCAGGCGCCACCACGGTGTCAGCTTCCCCAGGTGGTCCGGCGGGCCGTGCCAGTTGCCTGAGCCGCAGGTCCAGCCGCGAGCTCAGTCCCTCGTCGGCCGCGTCAACGTCGCCCGGTTCCGCCGCTGGGGCCGGTGGTGCAGCCGCCGCCGCGGCCTTAGCCTCCTCCTCGTCGTCGTCTCTGTCGTCGTCTGGCTCAAAGGTAGCGGCGCTCACCGCCGGAGGACATGATTATCAGGGAGGGCCCGGGGGCGGGGGCGGAGGAGGCCCGACCGCCGCCCAAGCTCCAGGCGGACAGGATTGGCGCAGGCTAGTGGGCAGCATCAGGCGGAAGGTGAGGAGGAAGCCGACCCAGAGCAGCGCCAGCATCTCGGAGCAGGCGCTGCACGAGACCAACCAGAGGCACCAGGACGACTTCCTCAAGGCCACCATGAGGATATTCCTGGTGGTCTCGCCGCCCATGGGCCGCGTCCAGGTAACCATCCTTCGCGTTTCCTTTTGCTTTATCACTGTCTTTATTACTTTCTTGCTTCTGTATACATATACTCCTTTTTTACGCTTCTTTTCGAATGATTAAGCTTGGAGTGTAACTAGGGATACAAATGGTTCGTGTACGCTTGTGTATGATGAACGATTCAGTATTGAACACATTTGAAGGCTGAGTGCTATGCTGAATACCATTTAACGTAAGCTGTTTATTACCAGCTAGGAAATTAATGGCAAATTTAAGAGCACAGATTAAAATCCTACACGAACTCATGCGAATTGTACTTTTTATCGTATATAATCAAAATTATACTAGTCTAATTATTCTACCTATTTCAAATGTCAATATGCATTGTATTAATATTGGATACTGTTCATGACATAATTCATGGAAATTAGAAGGCATAATAGTCTGTTGTTACATGCGTACATCTACGAATATGCTACATTTATGACATCTACTCTATAGAGATGCATTTCCTTAGTATTTTAATCATGCATTTTCTTATAATACATGCATTGTATGAATAAGCTATGCGATTATAAAGGACTTATGATTTTTTTCTTTGTTGCTTATTCTATTGAGTTTGTGTGTCTGTTTTCTATCAATTTACTTACCTTATTATTCAAGACCTTATCACTGTATGCTCTAATTAAATTTTAATCACTTAAAAATACTTAACATACGATCTTCACGATACCGTATATTTTTAATTTTAATCTTCCACCTTATATACATTTATAATCGGTGCACGTTCTACAAACTTAAAATTAAAAAAAGAAAGAGCGTTTAACGAGGCTCGCCGAGGTTGCACCTTATAAAAATTTAACGGCAAATTGCGCGAAAGCTGTTTCGCGAAAGAAGAAACCATCCGTTCGTACTTCATGAGCCTGTTCCGTACCGCTAAAACGGATTAGAATTTTCTGTCTTCCGTAGGAGAGAGAGGGAGAGAGAGAGAAAAAAAGAGCAACTAATCCCATCGGGCTTAACGCACATTTTATCCCTTGAGTAACGCGGAAGAGCTCCTTTAGCATTTCACTTGGTAATCCCGAAAATTAGCCCTTTAAATTTATTCCCCACCTGATCGCCTTGGGACACGACGATCCTCTAACTGAAATCCCTGTTCTTCGTGTTCTCTCTCTCTCTCTCTCTCATCTTATCTCCTTATTATTCATAAATGTTCGCCGTTGGAAAATCTCAAGTCTACTCGAAGCGAGGGCCAAAGAATCGTGCAAATCCCTTGATACGATCGATTTCTTCATTTTCCAACCCAACCCCAGCCTGTTTAAGGTCTCTTATCTCCTGCATTGCGTATACGTGGATCGACAGTCTGTAGTCTTATAAATGTTGCGGAATAGTTTGACAACCTCGGGACTTGGTTATATAATTAATACGAATGCCACAATTTAAACGATAACATATTGAATTTTAAACCATTATTATTTTATAGTTACCTCACTATAGCTTATTTGAAACCCTTGAGCATCTTTCACTCGAAAAATCGGAAATTGCACATATACAGCACACCCATCGAAATAGCTTTTCTTTCCAGGAAAGGGAAAAGTAGCTCCACTTTATTCACCATGTGAGATAACACGCTCGTCCGTTTTCTCTAGCGCGTGTATACATAGACTTTCCAAGATCGGCTAAACGAGTCGCTCGAAGCAACTCACGCGCCACTTGTATTACCTGTATATACACGTACACACACAAGAGCCCGTATACGTTTACAATAAGCAAGTGCTTCGTCATGGTTTGCACGTTGAGCTTCAAGCTACGAGCATGAATTGCTTATGATTATGGCCTTGCGGCGATGGGAAAATGTGGGTCGCGAGCGAGCGCCAGTTTTTTTACCCCGCGTGCGACTCTCTCTCTCTCTCTCTCTCTCTCTCTCTCTCTCTCGCCTTCGATTGAGCCCCGCTGCACTACGCCGTGCTAGAGAATTCTTTGCGCGGTGTAACTTTATTAGTTGCTTACCTTGCTCATCAAGATTCTCTATATGTATGTAGTTGATTATAGCCTGAGCTTTTCAAATTTGTTCAACACATATGGGAAATACTAATTCCAATATATGCTTCATATATTGGAAATATATATCAACGGAGCAGGAGCAATAATTACATCAAGCGTTGGAAAACTATGGTCAACCTGTATGGTGCACTTTCTTACGTTTATTTGAAAGCATACAGCACATATTTGGTCCATATATTGCAATACTTAAATTATTTATAATTTTTCATTTATGGGCCAATACTTGATGTAAGTACTGCTCTGTCTCTGTGGATATATCCCTTATACTTGCCATACAGATTATTTTATACGTGTACATAAACTATCAATTATATTAAATTAGGTTTTAACCATACATAGGAAAATCCTTTTCTCCCATCATAAGTTAGCGCAAACGACAAGCCCTGATAACACAAGACCTCGTATCGATCATCGCGTCTCCGTCGTCGCAAGATCACCCAACACAATCATCCGGAACACGGCAACACCTCAGCTGAAGCACTCGGACAGCCTCAATCCAGTGCGCAATCCAGCTGCGCCAGCCGGAATATCTAATCCTCAAGAAATTATCCTAGAAGCAAAGCTGTCCAAGTAATTAATCCCTGCAACCATCCAGCGCCAATCGGTTGCGCTCCGTCAGCAACGCAGAGTACACACACAGAGAGAGAGAGAGAGAGAGAGAGAGTCGTCACGATTTTGCGCGGGCGTGCAAAATCGACAGTATCTGCCATTGTGTCGCAGCGCACGCGCGCAGTTTTGGATTTTCCATTTTCAAGCATGTACTATATACTACGTATATACCGGCGATTGACCTACATAACCACCCCCCAAGTCGTGTGCTGCTGGCTGTCGCTTGCACTTGTGCCATCCGTACCCCTCTCTCTAATACCTGCAGACGTTTATGATGCCCGGGACCGAAAACTGTTTCTCTCTCTCCCCCCCCCCCCCCCCCCCCTAAATTACTGGAGAGACCAGCTGTACAACGTTGCGCACTTGCACGCCAAAGTCTAGACCTACACGCTTTCATAC